>VYZW01059561.1:140976-170976 GCA_013401315.1 Balaeniceps rex | reverse complement strand
CAACATTGCATTGGCCATGGCTCTAGCACCGTGTCGGCCATGGCTCTAGCACCGTGTCGGCCATGTCCCCAGCGCCACGTTGGCTATGGCCCCAGGGGCTTTCCAGGACCTACACCATCCATGGAGAGAATTAGGGCACAAATCCCTTTTCTATCCAGGTAAAGAGATGGGTCCCCCCAGATGGGGCACAGCAGAAATCTCCTCCTGCATGTATCTCTGCCCAGCTCTTATACGAGGATATTTAACTCTAGCCCCAAACAAAGGCAGTTGTTGCACACTGCCTCTTGAACACGGCTGGGAAAAATAGGCTGTCAAGGGGAGTTTACTTCCTTTGTTAATAAAAAAGAAGAAAAAGAGTTTATGGATCTTTTCCTGAATATGAATATTAAATAGACTAGTTGTGGGAACCCTGATTTTAATTTCCTATGTCTTTATTTGGAATTCTACTCCCTCTTGGAAAGGTGTCTACTTAAATATAGGGGGAAAGGGAATTTAATGAATTACAAAAAGGGTTATTTTACATGGAAAATGTGTATTCCTGGCTATTTCCATTTAAAGAACATGACATTAGTGTGGAAATTGCCCCTTATGAACAGGTCATTAATGTCAACTCTACTAAAACTGACATCACCTGCTACTATTTTAATTGTGTGTTTTACTAATGCTAACCATTTTCCTGACAATAGAACCCCCATAAGCTTAATGAATCTTTGCAGAATACATAAACCAAGGTCAATATGTAAGAAATGCTTCAAATGTTAAGAAACTCTCTCTGCAAAGCCGAAAGAAAAGTTTATTATTCTTTTGCATTCATAGGAATAAAAGCAAAAATAGAAATCCTACGCAATATGTTTTCCAGACCATAGTATATAAAAAGCTTTGATGCTTTGGGGAAATCTTTTCGATTAGCTACTATTTTATATAAAAAAAAAGACTTATTTAACCGGGTTACATTTCCAAGATTCATTCTTTATTTTCCAATACAAGTGGCATATCAAAAAAAATAAAAATCCCGAATACTTCCTTAGTGTCATATGTAACAGTCACATTTTTTTCCCATGGTTTGGGGGGGGAAGAGAGAAAATGAAATCCAGATTTGTAATTCCTAACAGGAGAAATTCGATCCTTTCCAATGTTTAAGTAATATTTCCTGTAAAACATACGAGGCCATCTGCAGAGCTGTTTCCAGACACATTTTGAAGTGGCAAGGGCAACTGAAAGAGACCTGAATGGAGGCTGGCATTTCACCTCTGGGAGATGGAGCATTAAAGGTTTCTAAAAGCTGGTTCTACAATTTTACAAAGTATTCAACCACTGCATAGTTCATAATTTGTTTAATTTACCTACCTTTTATAGGTACGGGGAGGGGGAAATCCGCTCTGTAAGAGACAGTATAAAAACCAAGACAGCTGTAAAAAGCTAATGTACAGCTATCAAGAATGCTTCATGATTTTAGTTGATAGAAATTGTATTTTATTCTTTACAGGCCCTGTACAAAGATTATAGGGAAATATTCACCTAGAAAAACTGTACAGAGTGAAACATATTTGGGTAGACAACAGAAACACCGAACCCTTTTTGCTATTTAAGTCTATTATGGAATTTTGTTTTATTGTTGATCTCCAGGGTCACCTTATGAATTCGTGTTAGTAAAATGTTACGGCCTCACTATAATATTCACTTTGTGGAAGGGTCTCCATTTACCAAATCTCATCCGAGATTGAATATAAATGAGAAACTTGCATCTCTCTTCAAGGAATATATTTTACACTGTTTTCTCCCCCTTTTGAATTACAGAGTCTAAAATTGAATTCTTTTTCTTATGCCAGGATTCAGTAAAATGACTGAACAGTTAGGCTTACCTTTGATATATGTCTTAAATTTAAAATTTCTATCGTGCAAATAGTTAACTTCAGGGCCAGATTCTGCCCTCAGATGTGCATATTTGGGAACCCCATTAACTTCCCCAGAAAATAATTTTATACTGTTTGGATGCACTCGAATGAGATACATTACAGTGCTACCTTCTGTCATTCCCCTATAAAACTCAGTATTTGCTGCAATTTTTATTTCACTGACTGGTGTAGCCCTTTCTGTTCTGTCAGTACCAACTGGTCTGAAGGATATTTGTACCTGTCCGCTCACGTCTTCGGCTGTGCTGTTAAGATTAAACAAGACGAGTAGGACACAGCTGGTAGATATGCCTACGAAATTTGAAAATTGTTGTCTGTCATTGTGACCATGCTTGTGCAGCAATTTCTGCAGCTCGAGGGGCGGTGGTTGGAAATGGGGCGCACCCAGGGAGGGGGCAGTTGTGGGTCCCGGCCCCACGCGCTCCCTCCTTGGAGCCTCGTGTCTCCAGCAGTTTTTGTCAAAATTATATTGAGCAAAAGGTTTTCTAAGAATGGAAAATTCATTGCATCCGTTGCTCCAGTGTTCATTTATTAATAAAATGAAGTTGTTTCAGTTTCCACGCAGTGCTCCTGGCTCTGCTTTTCACCTGCGGGATAGAAGAGCCCGCTATCAATTTTCTTGGCTTCACACAAGTACTTCTAGACCTTCTCTGCGTAGACACCAGAGGCAGAAGGACCCCACCAGGAGCCCGGTGCTCCCACTCAGCCAGTGATCTAAACCCTGTGGGTTAATTTGGGGATTGAAGAGATCTTCATCTTCACACAAAGCATCGCTGTGAGTTATTATAGCCTCTCCCCGGAACCCCACGTGCTGCCGTGGGTCACGAACCCTCACCATCCTGCAAATGGCCTCACTTCCACCCCTCCCCTCAACTCCTGTTCGAGCAGAAGTTATGACATTGAATTTCAAAATTAACAAAAAGTGAGTGGGAGGATACATAGGAAACCATTTTCCAGATTAAGGTTTTTTTTCGCAGTTTCTTGCCCATCCCACCAGCCGCTTTTGGCACGCGGTGCCACGGCATCGCAGCTCTGTGCTCTGATCCCGTATGAAGTCAGCAAGAGCCTTCAAAACTGTCACTTCCATTTCCTACTGAAAGCAAAACACTTCCTACAAGGAAAGCACGCATTACAGCTGAATTATAAATGAGCACTGGTATTTTTGCGAGGTACAAATCGGAGGCATTCTCCATATTGTTAGAATACCAATTTTATTTTCCTGGTGTGTAGTACCCAGTGCAGCGCAGCGTCCCCGGAGATGCGTGCATTCTCCAGAGATTACTTCAGCATTGCATTACTGCTATCACATATCCATTATATATACTCTTTCAGACAAGTGGAAATGTTTTCACAAAACCAATCTGGAATCTTGGCTTAAAACCCAAGCTTGCTGTCAAGGCAAACAGAGTAGCCTCAAAGAGGACTTATTTTTATTTTGTTCAGACAAGTATGTTGTTTCTGGATTATAATAAGGGAAAATATAGCAGCTATCAGTCTTCGGTTTATTTGACAAGCTTCCTCTGACAAACCTAGAGGAATAAGCCCTGGCCCTGCAAACTCGTTCTCATTCAGGTATTCCCTTTGGCTCCAGCACTTTTATTAGCGTGATTAAGGGCCACACACATGTTTACAGGACAGGAGTCATAGGATGGGATGATATATTTGCTCGGCCATTACTTATTTTGCGAAGTTTTAAAAGCCTTTGCTGTTTTCAGTGCTTGTCGCTATCAGCCGGTGCTCTAAGCTTGTCCTATCACCTATCAAACAAGGTCAATGAGCAGGTTATAATCAGATGCCAAATAAACAAATGCAAACTTGAAATCAAGTGATTTACTGTCCATTTTCATTAAGTTCTTCCCAAGGAAGCAAACACTTTATGCAGCACAAGGGACCTTTGGAAAGGGTCAGCCGCCGTGCTGAAGCGAGACGTGGTGTGATGGTTTTTACCCAAATGGAGTTTAACGATACCAAGCGTAAAGGGAAGGCTGCCTTGTTTGGGGAAAAGTGCGCTGTAAACAGAGCGGCATCTCTTCACCTTGCAGCGAATTCTCTTTTGTAAAGTGCGTGGAGTTTTAATATTCATGTGTTTACATTACTCTGAGTTTTCTACTCTTTAGACTAGAATTTTCCCTGTACTATCAGCTAAAAAAAGGGACGCGGGAGATTCTAGCTTCATTATAAAACTCAGTCCATTTTAAAATTAAAATTTCGATTTGCTTAAGGATTCCAACATGAAGCTGGATTGCTCTCAGGTAGCAGGACACCTTTACGTGGTGAGGTCTGGCCTCGATGGGAAATAAAGAGCCACGCAAAGCGCAGGTGATCTTTTAATACGGCCGTGCCCTGTGGCTTCCTATTGGGCGGAGGGACTGCAGCGCCCTGACCAGGGTCTATCCCCAGGATGGGTTACGGACACGTCTGAGGAGAATATTTAGGCTGTGGGGGGTGTTAAATAGTGCTGCTGTAGAGCAGCGTGGCACAGCCGGTGCCTGAGAAGCGCAACGGGAGCTCTACTTATCAATTCTTGCCTTAAGCTTCTGGGTTTACCCCATTAAATCCAGGAGTGGGTTATTCTGCTGAGGCTCTGAAATGCCACCTTACTCTGCTGCAGAATCCTGGTCTCCTTCCACCTGGTTGTAGGCGAAAGGTTGAAAGGGCTTTAAGTTTGTAGCAATGAATCGAGCGGGGTTGGAACTGCATCTTCAAATGCAATGGGAAAATACACACAAGCCGATGTGGCAGGGTTGCGGTGCAGTCTACTACCCGGTGACGTGTAGAGAAGACGCTCTAGGTTTTGGGTGTATAAATCAGATAGATTGACACTGTGCTGGAGCACTGCTTGGGCAGGCACGTCACTTGGAGAATGCAAAATATCGAGCAACTTGAATTGTTTTTCCGTGAAGCTTATCCCTTGATAGCACTTTCCTTTCTTATATCTCCTTAATACAGCATAATTTAAATGTTTTCTAGGCAGAGTTATACTTACAATGCTTCTTTTCCAACATAAGATTGGCCGTAACGTGGATGCACCGGCGAGGAGTCATGGTTTGCTTCTTTGCCGTTGTGTGAGTCTCCTGGTTCAAAATGAGAATGTCTAACTTAACCTATTCTGAAATTTTGCAAATAATTTTTACAAACAAATGATTTGTCCACAGTTTTTCGATATTTGTTTTATAAATTGTTCCATTCCCACATTTCAGAAAATTTCCCAAATGAGACTGAGCAAAAAAAGACTCTCTTTTTTTTCCTAAAGGTTGCATAAATATTTCACACGTATCTCCCTTTAATTAGATTATAACATTGCAAAGTGGCAAAGAGTTTTCTCTTTCCCCAAATTAGACATGAGAACCACAAACAAATTAATTTGTGTCTCAGGGTTTTGACTGGGCCTCTTGGCCTGCTCTAGCACTAACACAGGCACTCGTGACCCTCTGGATTTCAAACGCCTGAGGGTAAAAAGCAATTATAAAAACATGACTCTCCCAGATCAGCTTTCGAATCTGCCTTGTCTCTGTTTTATTGATGGGAGATTGAAGGAAGATTCAAATCAGCTCTCCTTCAATTCTTTACCAGCAGCAAAATACAGAAATCATTAGCTTTTTCTGTGTAAATGACTTTGTCCTGCTTTATTATTCAAAACTGGCTGGGCATTTGACTTAAAAAGGCCATGTTGAATATTTATTTCTGGCTTTGGTACTTGTAAATAGTACGGCGCTTTGCTCCTTATTTTCTTTTTCTTTTTCAGAATAATTCTTCGTAGCAATTAGAGCAGGAACTAATTAATATGGGTATTTTTTAATAGCTAAAGAACGCACACTGATTTAAATTAGGATGATCTCACTCTCACAGGTCTATTGTTGTTAGGAAACCCTACTGCACAACCATTTCCAGAAAAATTCAAGGAAAATAATTAAAAATCTGGTTGATTTTAGTTCTCTGTGTGATTACTGGTGTTCATTTACTAATAAGTAAGTGTGGGATGGGAACAAAATATCCTCTTTAAATCCCAGCGTAATTACATACGTTCATGGTGGCAAGTCCAATCAGCTCCCAAAAATGGTTAAAGGGAAGAGGAGCGTTTGGTTTAGGGTTTTTAGGGAGAGCAGGGCAACGCTCTAGGAGCAGCCGGGCTCGGAGAGGAAGCTGGGCTGAGGTGGGATTATTGGTTCTAATGAGTCTGAATGGATCGGTGCATCAACACCGACAGGGTGTGCTGCGTGAGGATGAAAGGACCCTCAAACCTGGGTACCCAGCAAGGATGGTCCTTTGCCATTTGAACCGTAACAGCACTTAAAAGCATCAGATGAGGTTTGTGCAGCTCCAGAAGGGGAAGTGTGATGTGACAGTATGCTTTGCTTGGCAGAAGCTGCTTGTGAAGGCCTGGGCTAAAGAAAATTGTTGTTTTTCACCCAACCCGATGTGAGATGTGGGCGGTGACGCCCGAGTGTGGGAGGGAGGCTGTGCGCCCGTGCCAGGCTGAGCAGGCTCTTCATATTTCTCTTTCTGTTTGGAAAAACATGTGGGTTTGACTTTGATTTCAGTCCAAGTGAGGGCACAGTCCATGCGGTGAGTGGGTCTCGTTTCAGAGGCATCAGATAAATATCAAGGACTCTGGGCATAAAGGTGGAACTTAATTTGTGTACAAGTATGCACACCCTCCGGACAATCTGTCGCCTTTCTAAATCCTCCTGGGTTGGTCCTGCTCATAAAAATGCCGTGTAGCTCAGACGAGGTCTTGCTTAAATGATACGAGGCAGACATTCAATTTTAAGAAGCTGGAGCTTTATTTTTGGAGTCCTAGAATGTGTACAGAATTTAAAAAGCCTAAAGCTATAATGTTTTACTGTTCCTTTGATAAAATTTATATTTAATCATATCTTAAAAACTGTTCTCATTCTGCCACTTGATGTTACCAACCAAGCGGAACCCATCAATGCAACACTATCTATCAGCCCTTCTTTTACTTCATTCTCCTACAACTCCTTTTTAATGGTACATACGTTAATGAATTACGGTGGAGTTTCAGTGAAGTACAAATGAAAATCGTGCTCGTACCAAAGGTGGGACTGTCACCCACAGGTTTTTCATTACCTTATTGGAACCAAAATGCTGAATCTGACCCATTTACATTGCAAAACCTCCAACTTGCCCGTGCCTGTCCTTTTGAAGCTGAGTTTTCCAAAAGTTGTGCGGAGTAGACTGTCTCCATTGTCTTCAGATCTTCATCTAAAGCTTTTCATTAACAGATGGGTTTTAGGAAACCTTTCTAGAAGAGGTGGGAGCATTGTGTGTGAGCCCAGGCTGACGAGGATGAGCAACTCGTTGGTACCTTGGCTGAATTTTCAGTGATGCCCATTTGCTGCTGGCCGTTATAAGATTACATAGGGATTTGTGCAGTGAGATACCTGTCTCTCTATCAAATTTGTCTCTTTAAAACAGTAGTTAGACTAATTAAAGCCTCTGCTAAACTCTCCCTGCAGCTACAGCTACACCTGTTAACTCCGCTGTTATAATTGTGTTGGATGTGTGTGTCTGGGGGTAGACGTTGGCCTAATCGATGCGTTGTTCGTGCTACTTGTGGCAAGAATGAGTTAAATGCATTTCTCTCCATTTTTTTTTTTCAGAACTGAAACATGTCCAGCAAAGTTGGTGGTCTACATAAGAAATTGAAACTCTCTGCTGACCAAGTGAAAACACACATGTGCGTGTATCAGGCATATACATAATCTTGGCTGAAAATCAGCGTCAGTGACAATTTCACTCAGTGAAATCTTAATTTTGATCCCCGCTCTTAAAAATCATGTTTGTCTCAGGAATTTTACTTAGAAGACCTTTTAGCCTTTTAGTACCAGACTGACTTCTCAAGTTGTTAATAATGCTCCCTTACAATATGAAGACACTTCATTTTTATTCCCATGTAAATCTGAATCAAAATTCACATTTATTCACATTCACATGCCAGAAGGTTTGGGGTTTTTTGTTTTGTTTCTTTCCCTTTTTCTCAGAAGTATCCAACATGGACCCCCGCTGCTAAAAAGACACTGGACTAAATGGACCGTTGGCAATCGCACGTGCCAATATCATTCCTTTAAACAGAAATGATTTGTTCTTACTCTTGATAAACACATAAGGAAAAGTCTAGTCCTTTCATTTCTGTCTCTTTTCCTGGAGGACTGGGGGATCTCCCAGCGCTGTCTGTTCTTTTCCTCTGTGTTTTGCAGACGGGGGAATTGTATGCAAGACTCAGCTCCACGTCCTCTGAAGAGGCAACATTAAAGTCAGCACTTGACTGCACTGATTTTTACAGGATTTTTCTCCCAAGTATGATATCGATATCTTTTAAGTGAATGGAGTAATTGAGGAATCTTTCTCTAAATTATTGACTGGGTGTCTAGAGAAGAGATGAAGGAAAAATATCTTTATACCTGATAAAGGTTTAGGTGAACTGAGTTAATCTTGTGGCTTCTGATGTGACCCTTTCCAGTATTATTTAGGACGAACCTTTCTGTGCTAAGCCCGTGGGGAGGCTGTGTGTGGGGGGGAGGAAGGTTAGCCTAAATTTTGGTGCTAGGGACCTGAGATGAGATTTTCCATGTTTCTAAATAATTTTTCTATGAAACCAGGAGAGAGAAGCAGGAGGAGGGAGTTGAAGAAAAAACATAATAACTTGGCATCTCCCTGCCTCCCTGTTTGTGGTCTCTTAGCATTTTGCAATAATAATTACGGTGGTTTAGGTGGAAAAGTTTGGGGGTGAGCAGTTAGAGGAGAGCCCCATTAAGAGGCATTAACATCAGCAGGAGCAGAGAGCCCCGGGAAGGTCCCGGACAGGAGAGCAGTGCCGGCGTGTTGGCTCGGGGACGTTTCTGGTC
This sequence comes from Balaeniceps rex, assembly GCA_013401315.1. Taxonomy (NCBI): domain Eukaryota; kingdom Metazoa; phylum Chordata; class Aves; order Pelecaniformes; family Balaenicipitidae; genus Balaeniceps; species Balaeniceps rex. Next base: position 162,194 of record VYZW01059561.1, on the reverse strand, counting down.
TGCACGCACCCCGCGGGATGTGTGTGCGGCTCGGAGCTGCTGGGAAAGGCTAAAAGCATCTCCAGGCTTATTTTTTGGACTGAATTTGTTCTGGAGAAAAAAGAAAAGGTAAGGGGAAACACAGAAACAATTCTGTATTTATAGGAAAAGTTCAGAAGGAAGGAAGACACCGTGACAGGTTTTCTTCTTCCAGTAACGTCTGCTTGCATCATTTCAGCAAAATAAGGAGACTTTAAATATCTGCTTTTCTGTATATGTAAAATTACTGTGATACAAATTTGATCACATTTGCAAGGATTAAAGGATTTGATCTGCAGAATGCATTCTCTTCCTAAGCATGACAAATGGAAGCAATTTACAGATGTCTTCTGAATATTTTTCTGAAATTATTTTCCTGTTCTGTTTCGATTTGGGTTTTTTTCTTGTTTTCATTTTGTTGTTTTTTTTTTCACCCACTTGTGCGCCACTAGAGAACAGCATATTTTTAGATATTTAAGCAATCATAATGTCAACACAGGGGCTTAAAAAAGGATACTGGATAACTATCGAGTAGCCAAATTACTCATGACTGGTAAAACAAAACAAATAAAATCAGGCCTGAAGGCTTTCGGAAAGCAACTTTTTGCATCCAGTCTTCATACGCCCTTGTTTTTTTCTGAGGTCTTAGGCATCTCTGTATTTCCATTATGTTAGTTTTATTTCCCCCCAAAACCCTCCTTTGTATGGCACAAAAATTAGTGTGTGCTATAGGAGTACACACTCCTAAACCTATTATCGGTTTAATGCATTAATGATTTTGTATACACACCTTCCAGGCCAAAAAAAGTGGCAGGATCTTCTCAAACTTCCAGGTTGTTACATTAAATTAAAATAAATACAGATTTTTACATTTTATCAGTTTCTGGTTCTGTGAAGCCTGTCCACTTTTTCACTTCTACAAATTGACTGAAACTTTCTATTTCATATCTGAGAGGACTCAGGAGATTTGCGGACGAGACACCTACCTTTGAAGAAGTTCTCTCTCCTCTAACACACACTTGTTTGCTGACTCCGCTGGTCAGTCTTCAAGGTCATTAATGTTTGGAAATTGTCAGTCAAAGAAGAGCTAATCATTTTCCTGCTCTGTCTCTTTATGCTCTGATTTTGGTCCCACCTGGGCTCAGGCAGTGATTCCCACACATCTGTGTTTTACAAATTTCAGCCACACTCTGTCCTTGTCCAAGGCTTTTACATCAGTATGAATGAAATGCGATAAACGAGCGTTTGCACGTTGCAATAATTGTGTTTTTCTTCTGAGGACGTTACAGAAAAGCCATTTTTGTCAGCACGTCCTAAAGTGGGTTTCCTGATTAAAAACAACAGCACCAGCGGCAGAGCTAAAAGGGCGAGATTTCTGCTGCTCTGAAATATAGAGATGAAATTAATATATCAGAAATTTCAAAGTTAGTTGTAACTTCTTGAATTAAATATTTTTGTTTTGTCTTGAAAGCATCCAGATCTCAAGACCAAAGCATAGATATCTTTTCAATCATTGTCAGGCTTTTCTCTTTTGTCCACAGTACTAATTTGCCGGGAACTTTAAGTAGTAGGAGCTCAGTTCATTTGATTTAGGATTTTATCAAGATTATGATCTAAATCATGAATCCACAGATCCCATGCAAATAAGCCTTTGGCATTTCAGTGACCATTGATAAAAAGAGGAATCTTTATGCCCTCTACTTTTTTTTTAACTAATTGAAGAACTTCATTTCAAACCAAGAGCGTACAATGCCCATTTGGATAAAAGAGTTTCCTATAATGACAGGGGCGTTCATGTAAAGGTAATGGTTGTAAGTCGTTCCAACTCCTTATAAAAAGAAATGGAAATAAAATATTGATTGTTTCATGCTAACAAGAAGGGAGAAAACAGAAAAAAGAGGGAGAGATAATACAAGAGGTGGTGTTTTCACACAGCTATTTTTGCTCAATTTTTGGTGTAGTTAGAGAAACAGGGGAAAACTGTGTGGCCGAGTGAACAGAGCTCGGTGGTACCAATGTCCAAGTCCCATCTCAAGAGCAGGGATGTGACAAGACTGAGTGAGAGAGTGTACGCACATGAGGGAGGGAAAGGGGATTGCTTGGGGGATGGAAAGCTTTGGCAAACATCTTTTCAACAGCTAGACAGTTGCTTGTAACTCTGGCTTCTCTTTAGCCGAAATATTTGTGACAGAAGGGAAAAAACCAACACCCTTCATTAGCCTTGTAAATCCTGGCCTAGAAAACCCCGGGGAGCTTGCTCCCAAGAAAAGGAATCCTTTGCACAATAACTGCACGTTTTCAATCAGTCCTCTTGATCCCTGCTCTTGTTTATTCCCAAGAATCTGCCAAGTCTGTTGAACTTCCTCATAGTGACCCTCCCATTTAATTCATGGGCCATTTTGTATTTACAGAGAGGTCAATAAAAGCTTTCCAGAGCTGCAAACTTCTCTGTAATGGTTGTCCTGAGCAATACAGCCTGAAGAGCCCCAACAGGAAATTGGTAAAGCAGCAGCCAATTTCCTTTTGCTTTTTTACTGCCTTTTGGTCTTCCTGCTCTGCTCATATCCCCACTGCTGAATTATTCTAGAAATGGTGGGATATTTCCAGCACCACATATGGAGGAGCGCTCATATCATTCACAGAATTTTATACGAGGTTAATCAAACATCAGATTTACTTCGTTAATACTAGTTGTTAGGTTAAAGCACAAGACCACTGATGAAATTTGGTTTCTGCTCCGACTTTGGTTTCTGTCACACTGTGGGACTTTGGACCAACTATTTTACCGATCTTTTGTTGCCCTTGCTTAAAATGTGGGCAATGTCTACGTATCTTCCAGGCTGAGGTTTATAGGTGCTTCGAAATCTTCGTGCGCAGGGACCGATGCAATGCGGTAATAACCCTGAACTTCTGCCGCCTGCTCCTGCATCTGAACGTGGGAAAGATTATCTTTTCTGAAGAGTGGGAGGATGGCATTCTGAAATATTTTAGGTTAACAAAGCTGCTTTGCAACGGCTGCAACTACACTGGCAATAACTCATTGGAACAGATCTGCAAAGTGAAATTGTTGGTACTGAGTACCAGATGTCCACTATAAATGCGTTTCCAGGTTGTTCACTTCAGATGATGGCAAGTCTGGTCCTGCTGACTGCAGACCCATTACTGGCTGGAACACATCTTCTGGTTCAGTTTCACCCAAAAGAGATCCAACCCCTGTGCTTCATGACAGCTGTGTGATGCTAACCACATGAGGGTGGGGACGCCTGGGAGATGGCCTTCAAAAACATGCTCCCAACCTGAACTCAATCAATGGCGTGGGTGCACAAAGGAACTTTTCTCCGTCCCAGAAGAAGAGCGCAGAGCACTAATTTAGATGCCTGGGCTGCCTGTGCAGTGCCTGGGGAGTGTTTAGCATCTTGGAAAGCCCTAGTTACCCGTGACAGCAAAGGTCCTGAGTGCCCAAACTAATCAACGGGAAATGCAGATGTTAGGCGCACCTAAATCCCACACCTCCCTGAGCCTTATTCGTGACTTGCAGCCTCAGTCCTTTGTTTAAGGTAGCCAGTTACATGCAATCTCCCCCAAAATAAGCAGACTAGAGGAAGGGAAGAGTAAGCAGGTGGTGGTAGTTGTGTGTTCTTTGCTATGATAATATAATGGTCACAGCACAAAGTTTTGGTCTCTGCTCTTGTAACTTTTCTGTATTTTCTTCAATGACTACTTAATATAAAATAAATAAGAAAGTCCTTGAACTTGGTCAGGGTCTTCTTTCTCTCAAGGAAGTGCCCTAATTGCTTGTAGGCTAGTATATCTAGCCGCAAGGACGTCGTTATTTTCTGAAAAGTAGAACACTGCCAGCACAAGGCACACACTTCTAACCCAAATAGCTGAAAAAAATCGCTCAGGAAGTTAGAGAGAAATTACACTCAGATTCTTCCCTGGCTGGTGTGAACCCTTTCAACACTCAGCCTTTGTGTACCAGGAGGGGTTCCCCCTGGCCGTGTTTGGAAAGGATAAACCTGCCTTTTTGCATTTTCCAGCTCGCTGTACCTCCCAGGTATAGCTGCATGGATGGGGGTTTCTAGTCTGGGATAGCTTGACAAGATGTAGGGGCTTAGTGTGCGTGCAAAGCTACATTTGAAACTAGAAATGACCAAAAGTAGTATTTTATGAGTTGAAGACTCCAGGATGAGTTCAGGATTAGGCAGGTGAACAGGAACTTTGAATTCTAAGATTTAGACTTGGTCACTGAACATATCCTAAGTGCTGTATCTGTTTCCATGTTATGTTCTATTAGTCAAAATGATGTCCTTGATGTTGCTTACGACATGGACATTGTTGTAGATCCCAGTGTCAGAAAGGAGGGTGTTGCTAATAACGTTTCCTTAGACATAGTTCACTGTTTTCTCAGTATTTTCAGTTTGTCTTTGGACCACAACATTTTCCATACATTATATGGAATAAGAAATATTCTAAATTGAGATTATTAAAGAAAAAAATATTGGGGGAGCAGTACCATTTATATTAATTATTCTTCATGCACGGATAAAATTCAGGCTCCTGTATGAAGTTTTCCTGCAGCACTCAAGGCCACCAGTCCTTTGATTCTGACATTTGAAGCCTGAGAAAAAAACAGAAATCTGAATAATCTCGCTTGTGATTCCCTGAATTTATTCACTTATGGAAAGAAACGAAGCACAATCAAGTCTCTCATGTGGAGAAGATTGCAGTCATAAACTCTAAAATGATTGGATTACCTGCCTTGTATCATATTATCTTTTGTGATAGTTACGTATTGTTTCAAAGCTACCAAAATAACAGCTCTTCTGTCTGAAATGTTTTTCTTAGTTTTGCCTCTCGGTCATAAAAAGTAATCTGATACTTTTTCTTGTAAGGTTTCTTATAGGTTTTAGCTCTTCTTCAAGTCTTCGGTCTTAAGTTTGATTTTTGTCAGTTAACCTCAAACCTCAAATAGAGATTTTCTCTCCAGGCTACCACTTTGATTCTTCTAGTCAATCCCAAACTTAGCAAAACTATGGATGTGCATATTCTTTTTTTCATAATTATCAAGTTTATTCTTTTTTTTTTTCTTCTCCCCTTCAAGATCTTTCTGGCAAGGATTGCACTCTCATGGGTTTCAAGGCTGCAAGAACTACAATTCATTCAGAGTTCAAGCCTTTGTTTAAGACAATGTCCTCAGGGTTATGAGGTATGTTAAATGGCAGAAGAAAAACTACTGTTCTGGGTCTCCTGTTTGGCTGCACTGTATCAGGTTTGTTGTGGAATATCTACTCCCTTCCCACTTAGACATCCAGACCTCGACTTCAGAGAAGTCACTTCCGCAACCAGGTGGAGTTTTGTGGGATTTCCCTTTGACATTGGCCATGTTGAAGCATCAGGGCCTCACAAACAACCAAAAACATGGTGTAGGAGTATCACAACTCAGGGTCAGGTCCATTATTTTTTCCTTTTCTCTTTAAACAAATGATTGGAGCATGACTCAGCCCACTGCTCGTTCTGGCTCTAAGTGAGGTTGACCCCTGTCTAAAGGCATGCATGGGACCTCCCCACAGCTCTGGTTCTTGACACTGCGCATGCGGATTTCGGTGGTTTCTAATGATGCTACAAGGAGAATTATTTTTTTGCCTTTTTCTTTTCCATATAGACTCCTTGTAGCTGACTTTGCAGAAGCACTTGATACCTGGAAAGAGCAGGTCAGGAGCTTGCTTACCTCATGGATTACCAGGGGACCATACCAAGCGATTGTCAGTTTTTAGGAGGCCTCACCACACCTATCTTGCACTCCCTACATCAACATGGGACAGTTTGTGCAGGAGGGTTGAGCTGAGCCTGGCAGTGATGTCCCCCAAAAGTGAGGCCCCAGCCCCCAAGAGCACCCACAGCCCCTGGTTGGGGAGCCCCTGGCACTGCCCAATTCTTTGCAGAGGAGTTAGGATGTAGCAAGCATCACATCTTGGCTTTCCAAGCTGGAGGGTCCTTTCCCATTTCTTTTTAAGGAAACATTCTGATATGATATTTTCTCCCTTCATGGGAAATGTCAACATTTATGAAATGGGAGCAAACTGTTTAAATTTTTTATAGACTGAAAAGATTAAGCGTTGGCCAGCTCTAGTCAAAATTTCCCTGGTTCCTCATAAGCAAATGAATTTGAGTGAAAAAGCGTAGTTGTCTGTAGTGCTGCACAAAGAAAGCCATCAACTTGTTCCCTGCAGTCCTACCTTGTTACTTGAGTATGCATAGGAATCCGAGGTGTATCTTTATAGGTTCGTATTTCCACGACCTCCAGTATTCTTTCTCTCATTTGCTGTTTTGTTACCTGGATACAGCTATGAGTCTAGTGGCACTTTAAAAAACTATTGCTTGTGTATGCTCCAATTGCAGTTCTGATGAAGGAGATGAGATAAACCAGTGTTTTCATCTACGCGTCTCAGGCACAATAAGGACAGATAAAGAAATGCAAAGAGCATTGCAAAACACTATTTATTACTATTTTCAATGGTGGTGAGTACTCCAAATGAATCCCTGTACAGCCGAACTTTCGCACAGTCGATGCTGTTGAGACATCAGCAGACTGTAGTCACTCAGTTCACTTCTGTAGCTGAATTCCCTAATAAAAAAGAAACACCCAGACTTAGGGTGGAATTTGTTTTAATCAAATATTTGTGTCTTATATTGAGGCTTTAAAATAATCGCTGTCCAGTGGTAAGTGATACAGCATGGCGTACTGAAAAGCATTTCCAAATTCATTGGAATGTGATCACCGAGGAGTTCATTTTCTGCAAGGTCTTAAAATACAGCCATGTAGTAAAAAACCTTTATTTCATTGTCTGGCTATTCTGCCAAGTCCCTTCCTTCCTGGAATGTTTATTAAATTTAGTTTCATGCGGTCTGTAAATATATATATATATAGACATACATATATATAAATATATTCTTCTATTACCTCAGAAGGCTGGGTGGGCTGCCAATTACATCCTAGTTTTTGGGGAATTGGCACTTGTGCTAGAATTCTAGCTACATGCTAAGATGAGACAAAACAAGTTTGCTCTCCCTGTGAGAGGTTTACTGTCCCTGCTGATGACTGAATCTAGATTATGTAGCTTGTGCCGAGCAAAATACACAGATAGATCTCTCTCTCTTTTTTTTTCCCCCATTATTTTTGTTTTTCTTTTTTAACCAAGAGCACACAATATTGACTTGACGATTCCAACGCAGCTGTCTGGCAGTGTTAATCAATGATCTCTGCTTGCTCACAACGTACTACCAGAGTTAGATCATGGTGACAAGAGCAGAACAAGCCCAGTGCAGCCTTGGCGTAAATGATCTCTCTGCTAGTCACTGTGAACTGTATTTGGAACAAATATTGTTTTCTGCGTGTTAGAAACAAAACAATAACTGCTTCTTCTCTTCTCTTCTCTTCTCTTCTCTTCTCTTCTCTTCTCTTCTCTTCTCTTCTCTTCTCTTCTCTTCTCTTCTCTTCTCTTCTCTTCTCTTCTCTTCTCTTCTCTCCTCTCCTCTTNCCTTGCCTTGCCTTGCCTTGCCTTGCCTTGCCTTGCCTTGCCTTCCCTTCCCTTCCCTTCCCTTCCCTTCCCTCTCTTCTTGCACAAACTTCTTCATATCTCTAAAAACTGCACCCATCAAGATATTCTTTTGTCTTCCATAGTTAAATAATCAAATCTCGATTGTTTCAGTATTCTTAATGATGGTTCTGTAAGATCCTTGCTTGTTACATCTGGAAATTGAATAAAAAATTCCTTTGTGCTGACAGCTTCATTGTAGTCAGTGTTCAAAATATCAAAGGATGAATGCTAAATGTTCATAATGTAAAGTGTCAAGAGTGCAATCTGGGATAATAGAATACATGTCTTGCAAACTTGCACTTTAATATGGCAAACTACTTGGTCAGCAAGCAAATTAATTCATTTATGATTTGATATTATTGCAAGTAGTGGGTCAGCTTTTGCAGGCAGCTCTGTCTGCTGGTGAATTTTGTTACCACGCAGTATCTTCTGTAGATACCTACCAGAAAATGAGCGTGTGGTCTCAGTTTAGGGATATGATTTCAGTCGCTTCCCTTATATATATCAGTTCACTGTGTTTTTTTCTGTAAGCTTTTTTCCCCATGCATGTTCGCTGTTCAAAGGGACTAAAAAACATTTGCTGTAATTATCTGGTTATCCTTTTAAAATACCAATTGTTGTACTGTATGAATTGATTGTGCAGATGTTTAAAACACGAACAGATGAATACAGTGAGATGTTGTCAACGGCATGTTGTGTCCCACAGTTCCACAAAGAAACTTGAACATATTTTCTGGCAGAGCTGCTCATTTTCCCAGGGCAGATATTTGCAAGCCTACCTCTGTAGTTTGTGAATATCAAAATGAATGGTAAATATTAACCTCTGAGAGCTAGAATAATGTGAAAAATTACAAAAGTAAATGTTAGCAGAAATATCTGTTACACAGTCAAAGAGAGAGACAGCATTGAAAGGATTTATGTTATTTTTTGAGTCTTGGCTCACACACGAAAGTTGTGAATCTTTGGACTGAAAGGAAAGTAAGGTCCAATTTTTCAAAAGCAGCCTTGAAGGTTTGTTTTTCAGAGTTCAGTGACCTGATTGAAAGAACAGCTTTCTGTAAAAATAATTATGGAAGAGGAAAAAAAGAAAATGTTTGACATACTGTAAAAGTTACAACTGCAAACAGATTTTCATTCTCTTGTACAAAAAAAAAAACCCAAAACCAAAAACCAAAAAACAACCCCAAAACAAATGCATTAACAGATTTTATTGCTGGTTTTCTTAAAGGAAAAAAGGAGATTTGGTAACCCTTTTCAGTTGGTTGACTGTCATCCTTGACTGATACTATTTATGAGGAGTACACATCTGTAACTTATTATTTCATCTGTTGATAACGTCCCATAGATGGGTATATTGAAGTTCCTCGTAATGCCAGAACCGGGTCACATAAGCAACTGCTAAACTCAAGGTCTGTAAGTGAAATAGTTTGGAAGCATTTGCGTAACAGTTGTTTAAGAAGAGATGCAACACCGATCCATATTTTTTGGAGATGAAGTTCTGGCTTTTGGGTGTGGTGTGCATCTGGTTTGGACATCCCTCAGAGAAACGCCTGTTACATCAGTGCCCTGGTTTTAGGTGAATTTCAACAAAAATTGATGCCTATATTGCAGTGACAGAAGGATTTCAGGTCCCTTACGGCAGTTGGGGTGCTTTCTGTTTTCATGAAAACATCACCAAGGTGAACCCTGCTGCCTTCCTGCATCCTACAGGCACAAAGTACAACGTCTCTCTGATGAAGCCCTTCCAGCACATTTCAGATGTAGAGCTGGGTTAGCTGAGCTGCTGCAATTCCCAGGAGGTAGGAAAAAAGTTGGAGATGAACTTGTAGCCCCATGACAGCAATGTCACCTGCACCCTCTGCCTGTTCCTTCTTTACGGGCAATCTGGTGGTCTTCCTGCCACAGACGTCGCAGTGCCATACATTTCCTTTGTCCCATCCCAGAAGTAGCATCAGCAAAAATATACTGGAAGATCACACTGGGCTGGTAGCCAATGCAGATTTATGTCTTTGGTTTTCTTTTTTTCTTTGTGAGCTGCCTTTGATTTAAAGGCCAGCTTTTTATCATGGATGAGGTGTTGATCTAGGGACCAGGGTTTGGCAGTGGGCTCCTGCTGACTGGCCCCTGGCAGGACATTTGGCCCAAACTCTATTCACGTGTTGGGTTTTTGCCCGTTTAAAATCCATTTGGTGCTCTCTTCTCCTTGGAAATTGCCACTGAGGGAGACTTTTGGGTTGTTTATTTTCTCATAGATGATAAAATACATCAGGTGATACAGAATGCCAGCTCAATGTCCCAGTAACACCTGGGGGGTATGGATGCCCCCCATATCTGGTGGTAATCAGGACAACCCCTATAACAACCAGTAGTCAGATTATGGTTCAGATGATGTTATATCGGTTTTGTGAGTGCTAACTACATCACCAGGTAATTTGCATTTGGAGAGTAATTTCACATTTACTCCACTGGTTTGTGGCTAAAGCTGTGGCATCTAAGGAAAGGTTAAATCTGACTTTTGCCTTACGTATTTTATCAAGGCAAATTTATTAAGGCAATGCCGAAGTGAAAGCACTAAGAGATGACTGGCTTAAAGCAGCTCTTAGCGTTTGCTACTAATGCCTCCTCACCTACAAGTGTTCAGCTGTCTGACGTCCCTGGCATTTGTTGGTTGGTTGTTGTTTCGTCATTAACATTAACACTGTCTTTAGATGCACGCTGGCTATTTAATATTAATCACTACAGTTTGTATATTGACTTTCCCTTTTCGCTCGTTGCTGCGGGGTGCACAGAGGCCCCAAGCGCGTCCTTCCCTGGCAGCCAGCGAGGCAGAAGGAGAGAACTGCATTAGGAGTCCCCTGAGAAAGCGGCACGGCACTTAAAGGACAGAGATGTTTTTCACGGGTGGCAGTGGGGAAGCGTGGGTGTTTGGTGGGGTTTCGGCCGGGTTCCGTGTAGCGGTTGTGCTTCCCATGCTCCCCAGCACGTCCTGCTGGGGCAGTTTCTGAAGCGCTGCATTAATTAGGAAGCAAAACTTCCCAGTGAAGAGCAGTAGAGGGTGAGGCCACATTAGGAGGTCCTGCCGATCCAGATGGAGTCGGAAACGTTGCCTGACCTGCTGTGTCGGCTCTCCAGGCATGAGCAGGGCTTGGTCTGGAGAGGTGCAGGCTCTGGGTGAGTGCAGGTGATGGTAAATTCCTGAGTTATTTTTAGACAATTGGGCAATATGTCCTGTTAGGAAAAAACACGAGTTTTCAGATGTTTCTCATCTACCAAGGACAAGAGGAAACGGCCTCAAGTTGCACCAGGGGAGGTTTAGATTACATATTGGGAAAAACTTCTTCATGGAGAGGGTTGTCAAGCACTGGAACAGGCTGCCCAGGGCAGTGGTGGAGGCCCCATGCCTGGAGGTATTTAAAAGCCGGGCAGACGAGGTGCTTAGGGACATGGTTTAGTGGTGGACAGGGACGGTTGGACTCGATGATCTTAAAGGTCTTTTCCAACCAAATGATTCTATGGTTCTCATTCTATGATACCCTACCTCCATGGAGAGGTAAAAGCCATGGAGTGACTTTAGCTCATTTAGTTGCCAGTTGACTGAATGACAACTCATTTAATTACCAGCACAAACTAACGCGAGTTCTCAGAGTTGTTCTTCAGACAACAGAGACATGGGTTACCGTCTTTTACATACTTATATCTTGATTAAATCCATAATAAGCCATTATTCCAGATTATGGTTGGGCCGTTCATTCATTTGGGATTATTATTCCTTAGGTGTGTGCTAGGTTGTCCTTCCCCTGGGAAGCAAGAGGCACAAGGGGGGTCTCTGCCCCCGCTGCCGACACCAAAGCTGCAGCCCTTGCTCCCATCCTGCACCCACCAAAGACGGTGCTGGAAGAATCACTACTGACAGTGACTTCTATAAACCACAGGAAAAACCCAGCCGAGATGTCTATTAAATACAGTTCAAACAACACCGCACCAGATATGTTATGAATATTTTAAAATGGATTCTTAAAATTAGTGATTGCCTACTGAAGGCGGTCATTAGTGCAGGTTTCATTAGAGTAGCAGATTGTAACGAGTTATCAAGTTACGAACTAATTTAAATTATATCTATTAAAATATCCTTTTTACATAAAACAGGGGGCATCGGGGTTGTAAAATAGACTGGGGCTTAAAACATAAGCTAATAAATATCTAATAAGTTACAGTGTGTGTTTAAGTTGATATAACATACAATATACTGAGTAAATATTGTAGCGTGTAATCGGAGCGGCCCTTGGACAGCCCTGGAAGCAGGGGTAGGGTAATGTATGGAACATTTTATCATGCATTCCCCGGGTCTTCACACGACGTGACCCCTCCTCGGTATTGCTGCTTCTCTAAAAGCACATTACTCAAATCCAACCTCTACCTGAGCGGAGCATCTGACTTTGTTTGACAAAGTAATTCATTAACGAGTCCTCCACGTGCCTTAGGTGGCTCATATCCATTATTCTCATTTAATAGTTTAGCCTAAGGATGTCTTTCAATATAAATAATCTTCCACAATGCTTAGATAGCATAGTTGTGTTTCTTTTTATAGTAAACGGAAATTATCTAAAGTCGTTTGACCACATTTTGAATCGTATGGCATACACTAGACCAGATATAGGATCTGCCCAATTTTGTTAAATGGAGGATGCATTATCCCACCAGAGCAATATCTCCCACACAGACAGAAGTTCATCCAACATGTGTTCAAGTAATTTTCTCTCTCTGACTTTTAGCTGGCCACGTAGACTTTTAAACTACCCTTGCTGCTTTAAATGTAGTTTTAAATTGCACCTAGTATTTGGTAGGTAATTCTTTAAAGCTGTTAGCACCTATTCACAGCGTAGGTAGGGGGATTTTCCTTTTTCATGTGTGCCTTCTGGGATGTTAAAGGATCCAAGACTGGGGATGCAATCTCAATCCAGCACTGATCTTTGCAGTTTCCTACAAGGGTGAAATGGGAAAAGTAAAATATTACTTTATTAAAAATTGCTCAAAACACATCTTCCTTGTTAAATATGCAGAGCTATTCAAAAATATTACCTTTCTGGGAACAGTAACGATACTCTGATTGCCTGAGTTACTATTTCCAGTGCTTGGTTTACTGCTAAGGAAAAAATTAGGACTTCAGGAGAACAAATTAATTCCTACCTTCTGAGGATCAAAAAAAATGAACACCCCCTAAATGTAGAGGTGAGAGGCTTGTGTCATTTAATGTGATGATAGGATTCATTCATATTTGACCACGTAATTAAAAGAAACAGGGGATAAAGTTAGTAAACATAACCACCTTAGCAGTTAGAAAAGCCCAGGGCTAGTAGAGAATTGGCGTGCTATACAGCTGGAGGGATCGCACCCTACTTATCGTGAAGATATTCCTGTAAGTCACCAGCATCAAGGCAGAGGCTGAAAGCAATGTTCTTGTGACCATCTATAGTATAACTTTGTCTTCGGCACTCATGCTTACAGTATTTACAATATTATAGTCTTTTCTCTGACAAATTAAATTTATTTGGAATCACTTACAGACAAAGTCCATACATGTCTGAATCTCTTCCAGGATGCTTTTGCAAACTACATTTTCTATATACAAATGATTCTACAATTCTCTCAGTGAAATTAATTCCACACACTGTATCTGCTAATGAGAGCCCACCAAATATTTTGCTATTGCACACACTCATTAGCTTGCTTTAATTTACCGGCAGCAATCAGCATCTGCAAGCAGCTAGCGTATAAAAGATGTCTTTAGCATTTATTGAATCTAAATGCTTCTAATTCTTCCTCACCTCCAAAGCACAGTCCCACGCAGCAGGTACATTAGCATTAAGGTTCCTGGTGAGCAGTTGCCTTCTGCAAGAGTACTCTAGCCCCTAAACCAAAAGCTCCTGTATTCCTGCTAAATGATTGAAGAATATCTTGTAAATCATTTACCTCTTCCTGCTGCTAGTTTTCAGGTGATAGTGTTTACGCCGTTTCCAACATGATGGCAAAGTTAAATTTTCATTTTGCTGAAAAAGAACAAAATACGGTGAGCCTTTTTGCTTGTTATTGACTAATCTTTCCGGAATGAGCTGTTTCTCAATCCCATGCATCACAGATGTCCTGTCAGGGCTCATATACACTGAGTGAAGTATTTGCATCCCCGTGCCTGCTGATAGAGTGAGCATGTTTGTCTACAAAGTGCTTTTAAATGAACTAATACATGATTCATGTGGACTCCTTTGAGCAGAACACCAATCTGTCTGGACACAGTTTGCTGTAGGCTTGACAATAGAAACATTTCTCTAGGTGAGACAGGTACAACCATCCACTGGAAATGCAGGGAGCCAGCGGTACCCGTGGCCCGGCGCATCCGAACGGTACATTGCGTTACCTGGTGGAGCAGGAACGTGCCCTGTGTTGGAGGTTGTGTTTGAGATATTCTTCGTACCATCTCTCTTTGGATGCTTGTGACGTGAGCTATGCACAATCTGTATCTGCTCAGTCACGCTTGAGCAGGAGAGGATAGTACACTACCTTTATTATTTATACAGGGATACAATAAGATTCTTTGCAGCCGAAGAGGAAAAAAAAATTGATCCCAAGTATACTGTTTCCTATTGAACTAAATAGATTTTTAATCGAGTCTCTGTTCCTTTGGGTAATTGACTTAACAGTGTGGGCAAATTAATTTCAGATAAACTATAGCTGGGATTTTCCAAGGAGCACGAGGGTGCTAGGGAGTCAGCGCCAGTGCAGTGAGAGCAGGGCAAATATCTTAATTCCTCTGGCTTTCCAGGCACATCGCAACCCAAATGTTTAGACCCGGAGCTGAATTCAGAAGCTTTTATGCAAGCAAAACTCCCGCTGAAGTCAGTCAAAACACCGATTCAGAAAAGACAGCAGAAAATGGTTCAAAAAATTCCCAAGCGCTCACAAATGTGTTATAAACCCATAACCTCCCCCCCCTCATTTAATAACCTAATCTAAATGTCGCTCCTTGCAGCGCATTATTGTTCAAGTCTTTCTGTGATATTTGGCACGAGTACCGCGTTTTGGATCTTATCTGGTTATAAAAGCCATTGAAACAAGTTTATTTTCCGGTGACCCAACAAGAACCCCACTCCAGTGGTGAAAGACTGGTGAATAAAATTAGCATTGCTCTGCAGTTTCAAAATCTCGCCTTCGCTCTGCTCTAAAACAGATAGCTCTCTTTATATTAAAGCTCTTTCTACAAAGTCTGTTGAGAAAGCAGGGAACCCGGAGCACTGTTAAATCCTATTTAAGTCATAAACAGGCAGAAAAAATGTGCGCCCTGACTCGTAGCTAAGAGGTTCTTGGGGCATTGTTCCCTCTCGGTTTTCCCGAATCCAGAGCCCCAGAGCGACGAGGAAAGCTGCATTCCCTTGTCCAGGCTGGCAGCAAAGCAAAGGCCAGAGGAGGAGCCCGAGGGCTGTATTTTCAGATCCGTTGGCTTTTGTCTTGTTGAGACAGGCAACTTTATACATTTTACCTCCCTCCAATGTCAAACCTATTAAATCCTAAATCTTTTACAGAGGACACTGTACCTGTACTAATGTACAGAAGAAAAACGCCTTCCAATATTTTTTAAGGAAATGAAAAAAACACAGTTTAAGAATCTGTAGCTGCTTTTCATTGCTGAAAAATTATATTTTGCAGACTGCATACAATAAAAATACCGTTATTATTAAAGAAAATCTACTGTATGGAAAGATCTTGCATTACATATTTTGGAACCTTATCCGTATAACTTCAGTAATTAAACAGAAAATCAACTAAACAATAATTAAAAGGAAATTATTCCTCAGTTGCCAGTTGCAACCATCATGAAATCAAGGAACGTGACAAATAGTACTCTGCATTATTTACATGTCATGAACAAAAGGATAAGTATGTATCTATATAATACTTCTCCCCCAAATAAATCTTAATAAAAATATCTGTAGTGCTGTCCAATACAAAATGTGGTATTTTTCCTCTGTGCAACTGCTTGCAGAGCTGGTGGATTGAGAATATATTGGTCATATTTTCTCTGTTATTCTGTTATATGCTATTAACCTGGCTGGTTACCACCCAAAATTTTGAACTCTAGTTGGACATAGTTTGGCCACTGGTGGGAAGGACATGGCTGAAATGGTGCTGAGCGCTGGACAGCACCACGGTCAGGAAAGTTTAGCTTGGATTTGTGAAAATAAAAGGTACAAACTGGAGATAAAGAGAATGAATTGAAAGAAAAAGATACACCATTGCCACCTGAAAAGCAGGCAACATTGTTCTTTTTCGTAGTCCAAATAGAAACCTTTGATTAGAAGATTATTTGCAATAGCAAATAATAGACCTCAGTAAGATGAATTTTCCATGTCCAGGTAAAAGCCTGTGTGCTTTTTCCAGGTTCCTCCAGCAATAAGGATGAAAGTCAGAGCAGACGAGAGAAACACCTTTTTTCTCCTTGCTGCCTGGTTATTTGCCTGGTTTTATCACCTGGGCTGCAGGAGCCAACCTTCCTAGCAGAGCTTTATGCCAACTCAAATATTTTTTCCTTTTTCCCAAAGAAGTATATTAATACGATATTTAATAGTTTCTAGAAATTGTCATGTAGAAGGAGGGAGGGGTTACCCACAAAAGCTCTTGACTACTAAAGGGAGTTTGGGATATTATCATAAATTTTTAAAATAAATATTAACTGCATGATTTAGCTGTTTTTCCTTCCTTTTCTTTGTAAGTAATATAAAATTAAACACTATTTTAAAAGAGCTTTCTTTTTTCCCCTGTTGCTTAGCTCGTTGCCCTCATAACTTTGAACCCTGCTTCGCTGTTAATTATTCTGCAGTGACAGACTCCTATTAGCTCTTCGTACTGGTTTGGGCCAGTCATTTTTTTTCCAAAACACGGCACCTGCTGAACAACACCACCCGCTGCTTTCTGACCCCTCCTCGAATGCTGCTCCAGACCTTCACTGCTGCCTGGAGGTCAGGCCAACCTCCTTGTCCTGGCAAAAGGGGATGCTGAGTAAAATGCACAGGATAGGTGAGGTTGGTGAGAAATGAGCCGGGTCGCCAAGGATAAATTGGGGCAGTGCAGAAAGTACCTAGAGGGGAAAAGAGTTCCTTTCTGCTCCCACTTAACACCGGTGTTATTTCAGAACAAGCCTGTTGAAATTAGGGGAGTTATCCTGGCTTAACACCAATGTAATTGAGAGCAGAATCTGGCCCCGTGCTCTTGGCATGACTACTTTTTTGGCAGGTTTGGCCACTAATGCTCTCAATGGGTTTTGAGCTTACATTTAATGGCATTACATTTATTTTAATATTTTTTAAATAGCTAGTGTAAATTGATTCCACGAAAAAAAAAAATCCCTTTACCTACCAGTGTTCATTTGTATTTCAAATGGCCCATTACATTTTCACTAACAATCATTAGAGCTGTGTGAGCTTATTGAAGCTTGGTCTTGGACTGAAACTGTAAAAACTGCCAGCTCTGGAATTTTTTTGCAATGCTGAAAATAACACTAGAAAAGGGCTTTTTTTATTATAGTACACGACTACGTAACCTGAAATACAGTTAAGCTGTGGTGAAGAAATATGCTGCGTGATTTTTTTAGGTCCTCCAGTGGAAAATATGGGCATAGCTTGGATCAACTCTGATAAGCTGATCAATATATTAATACTAAATCTTTCAGATTTAGCCAGAGCAGCTCACTGCAATTTCAGTTGCTCGTCAAAGAAGCCTGACAAGAACTTGGTCCACAACTTTGAGAAACCATAAACACGGTAAGAAATCCAAGCATTAAAAAGGAAAAAAAAAATCCTTACAAGGTTTTCCACCCATGTCGGGTGATAATCCTAAATGCAAGACTGGGGATGTAACTGTCACAACCAGAAGAAGAACACATGACCCTGGTGTCTGTGTCAGCTGTTCCTGCAGCAGGGTGGAAAAGCCAGGTGGGAACCACAGAGTTTCTGGAGACAGGAGTGGAAAGGTGATGGAGCACCAGGTGCTGGACCTGCTGAGCGTTACGTCCCACAGCCGCTCCAACAGTGCTTGACACAGATGTCATCTGGGGCCTCTCTCCAGGGCTTGAGATGATGCATTGGTCCTTCAGTCCTCTGGAAACAGGGGTTATTTCTTGGGGAGAGTGCAGACCAGCTGTGTCTCCCCATTGCCCATCTGTCCTAACAGAGGTTGGGGCATCCCCTGCTCTGCTGGCAGGTTCTTGCATACTGCTAATCTTATAACTGTTACTATTAATTCAGATGAGTAAAACAAGAGCATTAATACAGATATTTAACCTTCTACCATGCTCAGAAGCTATGCTACTGTGCTCAGTCACAGTAATGCAGTGATTGAGCAAAACAACGCAGGGATGTATAGCAGTCTGGATTGACTGGTAACCTAGACGCCTTTGAAGTATTGGGTTGAGATGGCTAAGTATGAAGTCATATACTAGGGCACAGCTATGTGAAGCTGAACAGTTTAGTCCAGGTGGAACTTGGTGGTCTCTGAACAAGCCTGCTAGCAGAAATGTAGTGAACTTGAAGATACAAAGAAAGTTTTTTGCCTCGTGCTGTTGGTTGACTTAATTCTGCCAACCCCCACCAGTACCCCTTTCCAGGCTCTCTTTCTTGCTGTCTGCTTCTTGTCTTCGTTACCTACACGTACATTTACAAGATCTCTAATTAGCCTTCTGCTCTGCTCGCCTGCCCTCCCTTCATACCCTGCAATGCAGGACAAAGAAAGCATAACAATATGACTGTTTTTTTTTTTTCCCCAGAGAATACTCACGGCTTTCTTTGTATTGAACTGCTCCATCTACCTATTTCTGGCCCAATTCAAGTGGTTTTGAGTTGTATCACTCTTGCTTACATTTTCTCCTTGCGAGCCTCCTCCCATGCTGTGCCATTGGCAGGTCCCATCCTTTTACATGACTTCTTCCAGGTCATTGATACTTAGAGTGAATAGTGCTGTCCTGACATTGATCTTGTTGTGCTCCAGTAGTCACTAAGAATAAACAGTATTAGGTTATAGCATTGATTTCATGGATTTCAATTTTTTCCCAATCATGTTCCTGTTAAGCACCTTGTAAAATACATCATGTCACATGCTCATCTCTTCAGTTTCATGGCGAAACAAATCCAACGCAGACAATTGCCTTCATACTGGGGAAATTCATCCTCCCCAGTGCCAAGGAGTTAGCAGCATTTAATTCAGAGTCGTAAGCTCTGGGGAAACTTAAGGGCAGCCTATAGCATCCAGTACAGTATTTCAAATTATCATAATTTGCGAGCAACTGGACAAGCTGGCTACTGAAAATGGGTATCACGATCTAATAAAAACCTAATAAAACTTTCAAAGTCACTCTCGTGCTCTCGAGGGACTATTATGCAATCCCTGCCACTGCGGCAGGAGCCCATCTCCGTCCAGATAATCTGCTGTGAAAGCAAGGTGCGGGCAGAGCTGGGCATGCCTAAACGGCTTTTCATGTCCTCATCGACGAGCACTTCTTTTTGGATGAGCTCCGGACTCTTTTGGTAGGCACAGAAGTCACTAACAATACTTTTCAAAGTAGCTGTACTATGGTTTGATGAGAGAGGAGATAATGTGGCCATGAGGCTTAGGATGTATAAACACACACACAATTTCATTAAGTGCTCTTCCTAATTATTTTATATATTAATGCACTGCCGTCACTGCTTGCCAGATAATCTTCCATGTGGAGCACAGAGCTAAAAAGACATCAAAACAAATTTTGCTGCTTCCTTCAATGTCCAGTTTAGGAGGGTCCATTTTCACAAGACAGTAGGACCCCTACATACAAGTATAACAAAAGAGAAATGGCAACACAATGTCCACGTTGTTGATGTAAGAGATATTTATAAAATAACTGCTTCAAAAAATGGTGCGCTTCAAAACATAGCGGTTCCACTAGGTAGGAGGCTCATGTGTGTTTACTTGAAAAGCTGCTCAACCTGGTTTTGGTGCCACTTAACAGAGAAGCAAGACCCAGTGGTTACAAAAGTGGTAACGACTTTTTTTTTTGCCTAAAAATCAAACTTAGCATTCCTAACGGTAAGGTTTTCTTATTGGAAGATTTCACTGTTCTCGGGTATGAGGTGGCTTTCAACATTTCTGACTCCACTTAATAGATTTGGTCATCACCGAAATATGTGCTGGCTTGACCCCACCCATACATGTTGAGGTGAAGAGTGGTTGTGTGGGCACACAGGTCTGTTTGCGTAACCGGTACCAAAGAACTGGGTGTAATAATTCTTGTCTCCCTTAACCTGATGTAAATTTGGAGTTCCTTTATTTAAGTCAGCAGAACCGTAGTGTGTAGAGACAAAATATGGGTATCCGACTCCACCTTTACCTAAGCTTATGANTACTATGGTTTGATGAGAGAGGAGATAATGTGGCCATGAGGCTTAGGATGTATAAACACACACACAATTTCATTAAGTGCTCTTCCTAATTATTTTATATATTAATGCACTGCCGTCACTGCTTGCCAGATAATCTTCCATGTGGAGCACAGAGCTAAAAAGACATCAAAACAAATTTTGCTGCTTCCTTCAATGTCCAGTTTAGGAGGGTCCATTTTCACAAGACAGTAGGACCCCTACATACAAGTATAACAAAAGAGAAATGGCAACACAATGTCCACGTTGTTGATGTAAGAGATATTTATAAAATAACTGCTTCAAAAAATGGTGCGCTTCAAAACATAGCGGTTCCACTAGGTAGGAGGCTCATGTGTGTTTACTTGAAAAGCTGCTCAACCTGGTTTTGGTGCCACTTAACAGAGAAGCAAGACCCAGTGGTTACAAAAGTGGTAACGACTTTTTTTTTTGCCTAAAAATCAAACTTAGCATTCCTAACGGTAAGGTTTTCTTATTGGAAGATTTCACTGTTCTCGGGTATGAGGTGGCTTTCAACATTTCTGACTCCACTTAATAGATTTGGTCATCACCGAAATATGTGCTGGCTTGACCCCACCCATACATGTTGAGGTGAAGAGTGGTTGTGTGGGCACACAGGTCTGTTTGCGTAACCGGTACCAAAGAACTGGGTGTAATAATTCTTGTCTCCCTTAACCTGATGTAAATTTGGAGTTCCTTTATTTAAGTCAGCAGAACCGTAGTGTGTAGAGACAAAATATGGGTATCCGACTCCACCTTTACCTAAGCTTATGATATCCTATGAAAAGCTGGGGTGCAGAACTGTGAAATCAGGACTGGTCATGGGAGAAAAAATGTAGGAGGTTGCAGAGAGAAACACCTTTGTTATTCTTTCTCGACCTTCATAATACCAAGAAAAATACATTAAACACTTTTAGTGACATGGTGGAAGTAAACCATTTCGAAGTTTTATTGAGCTTTACTCTAGTGCAAATCTTAAAAATACTGTAGAAATTATATCAAGATTTTCAGTAAGGCTTCATGCAGTATTATGAGTAAATGTAAAATTGATTTCATATTGGAAATAGATGCTAGGCAGATTTTGCATATCGGGTAGAGCAATGAAATTACATTTATTGCTGTTTTTTTTTTTTAAAAAAAAAAA
>VYZW01059561.1:92252-140343 GCA_013401315.1 Balaeniceps rex | reverse complement strand
GAGAGCAATGAAATTTCATTTATTGCTTTTTTTTTTTTTAAAAAAAAAAAAGCGCGCTTCAGCTCAGGTAATAATTGTACAGTCTATTATAATGATCCCAGGAGGTGCTTAACAGTACTGCAATTCTAAGTTTTTACACTTTTATTTTTTATTTGAAGAAAAACTTGTCACAATAAAAGTGATGCATTAACAGAACATCACTTCCTTTTTTTATTATGCATATTTAGATTATTTCCATGAAATTGCTTATCAAATCCCATAGGCCTTTAAAGATAACTGAACAGTTACCCATTTGTGTTAACTCTGGGATATTGTGCAAGAATTTGTGATGGGACAATGAGAAGATAAAGCGCTCTCTGAGATTAGTATCTTCCTTTTCTTGCATCAAAGGGCCAGGTTTTTAAAGCTCTGTAAGGAGCCAACGATCAGCGCCTGGTGGGGTATTCAAGAAAACTGGATTGTCACAACAGGAGGCAGATTCTCCAAGGGTCAAAAATTCCCTTTAGTTTGTCTATCCATATTTATAGGTGTTTAAGTACTTAAAAAAATCTGATTCTGAGGTTTTTAAGTACTGTTGTGCTTTGGTGGATAGGCTCACCGTAACTACACCCCTTGTTTTAGGGGTACAAAGGTTTGATTTCACACACTACTTAGGTTTTTATTCCTTGACACATTACAGGGTAAATCTTCATACACAAGATAGTTTAGGATATTCTTACTACCTTTTCTTTTCTCCAATCAAACAGCTAGGCTTTTCCAGGTTTTGCCACACATTTTTTCTGGGTGGGTTCATGTTTCCACCATCACCGGCCCATCACTCAGTTTATGGAATCATGCTCACAGTGGCCCTCCAGAGAGAAACAACAGTGGGAAGCGTCACGTGCCGGCCCTTCAAACAAACTTGAGTGACCGATGACTCTGCCGTTGATGGAGGGCATGGAAAACCATGTGCCTGGTGGATAAATGAACCCAGGCTGGGATGATACGGTGAGAATTAGGCTATAGCGTGGAGTTGCAGTCCCTAAAATTGAGCTTGCCGTTGACTCCTGTTCCTTCTCTCGGGCTGTTCCCAGGGACAGTGCATGGCGAGGTGGCCATGAACACTGGGATGAAGATGAGCAGCGAAGCGGTGGCTCGTGCCAGTCACAGCACATTGGGCAATGTTCAAGGCTGTCAGCTCGGTTGCACCCAGCACTTCCAGGACAAGCGAGCAGGATGCGTCTACAAGCGCGCATTAAAGATTTAGAGGAAGGCACGCTGCCGTTCATCTGCTGTCACAGTCGTAGCACCAACTTTGAACACGCTTTGCCCCAAGACTCTCTCGCGGCGCTGGACTGTGTCGGCGAGTGGTGCCAGCTGAACTCATGCAGTAAAGAAGAGTGATTATACATCCTGTATGTAATCACGGAACATATGTTAGAATGGCACATGAAATCTGGGCACACTTTACCCATGTAGTAAAGACCAGGAAAATTATGAACAAGCTACAGAAGGAAAACAACTTGCCAAAATTTCCCAAACCAAGCAGGAGGTTCCAGCGAGCTGGAACTCCACATGGTATATTCTTGAGGGGGTTTTGGAACAGAAACCTGGATATGTCTATAGCACGTTGGCAATGCTCATGATATAAAGAGCAGATGTCCTCACCTCCACCCACACGATTATGGCTGCCAGTTTTTCTAATATCTTCTGCCTGATGAACTGTCCAGTTGCAAGAATTTAGGCAGAAAAATATAAATGGTATTTCTGAATTAGGGACGTTTTATTAGATGCTAACCTCCCAGAACTGCGCAATAAGGCAGTACTGGTCAAGGGAAAAAGACAAAGCAGACCAAACCAAACCAGGATTTGTCTTGGGGAAGAAATTCAGATAAATAGATATTTTTAAAAGGGAAATTTCTGAAAGTTCATAATTGTTCAAATTTATTAAGGAGTTCAAAGAATAAGAGGAGAAATACCTGCTTTGAGATAAGAGAAAAAGCAGCTTGAAAAGTATTAGGAATTAAAAAGGAATTGCAGGACAAGTTGTCTTCTAGACGGCAATAGTAGAACAAAAGTCACAGGGCAGAAAAGATGAGATTGTTGAATAAATATTCTTGGTTTACAATGCAGAAAGAAGTCAATTTTAGTACTGTTATCACAGGACGGTGGTCAAACTTTCCACGTCGGTAACAAATCAGGGCAATGGGAAACGATAGCTACTGACGTTAGCTCCAGGTGAAATGCTGACATGGAAACCTAACTAGTCAATTAACGAAGCGCTGATGAGGGGAGCCCCGCAACTGCCGGTCGGTGTGGTTAGTCGCTGCTCTGTGACTTGGTAATCAGCGCATGGTTACGAAGCCAGTCACTTAACAAGCCCCAAATTATTGACTGGAATCGGGACTTACAATCATTTGGCAGGTTTCTTGGCGCGGTTCAATTTATTGTGTGCATCCACAAGCTGGAAGAAGGCATAAAATTATCAGTGATAAGGTACCGATGAGCGAGGATGGCAGGCGGAGGAGGACGGGGCCTTGGAGGCAATAACTGAAGGACACCTTACCCATCAAGGTGGAAGAGGACGTGCCCCTGGGCTCCCAGCGCGACGCAGCAGCTGGGAGGGGGGAGCGCTGGGGTGCCAGATGGGGCGGTTATATGGACCTCGTTATTTTACTTCGTTACTGGGCACGCCTGGCTGTTTAGGGGTGGCACAGGCAGCTGACCACAAAGGCTGTGGTTCGGTACAAGAGGTTTCTGAGGGAAAAACAGGCTAATGATTAATGAACATATAGCTTATAGGAAAGGATTTCGTGGTTCGGTTTATTTAGCTTATCAAAGGGAAGGTTAAGGATGACTTGACCATGGCCTATACACACCCACATGATGAAGTGAACTTTAATAATGGGTACTTTCATCTTTCAGACAAAGATATAACAAGGTCAGTGGCTGGAAATAAATTCAGAAGAGTAATTAAGGTACATGTTTTTTAATGTTGAGAGTGATGAACTGACACAAGAGCGTACTAGGAAGTGTGGCGAGTTCTCTAATTTTAAGTTATTTTTAAGAGGTGTTGTTTTTCTCAAAAATATATTTTTCTAATTCAGGCTGCTAGGGGAAATTCGATGCTGAGGCCAAACTATCCAGTCACAGTCAGTCCTTCTGGCTTTGCAGTTTATAAATCTGGTAGTGTGAAAAAGGACACACTGCCAGTAACCCAGTGTTCACAGCTCATACTAAAAAAAACAGTAACAGCTATTATTTGTTAGCAAAGCATATTTATAAATACGAAATAAGTCTGCACCCTGGCAGACGTGCTGGCAGGAAGCTTGGTGCTCCTGGGATCTTCCCCGCAGATGCCGCAGCTGGAAGCTTGGGCAGCCAAAAAGCGTCCTCCCCGTGCTCCCTCCGCACGCAGGGGCCGTCCCGTGGCATGGGCCCTTCCTCCCGCTTTGCAAAACTCCCAACATCTTGGGGAGAAAAAAAAAAGTGGTTTGCTACGGACCTTTCAGTGCATCAAGCAGCTGTCAAGCAGGACAGGTAGGTGGGTTTTGTGCCTCTGATGGCACAGATAATTTTTAGGGAAGAAGGGTGAGCTCATTGGGGGTTGGACTAGATGACCTCTACAGGTCCCTTCCAACCCAAAGCATTCTATGATTCTATGATTCTATGCCTAGGTTGCACGTGATCCAGCTGGTGACTTCCCCGGCACGACATTGCACTGGCTGGGGACACAAGTGTCCCCTGGGAAGGGTGGATGAAGCAGCCCGAATGGTGGGAGGAAGAAGGTGGCTGACATATCGTCACCTTGTCTTAGAGGAGAACCGGAGATTAAGACGAGTGCATCTCTCGCCTTCCGAGCGAGCCCCTCCACAGGCTGCTCCGGAGCAGCCCAAACCGCAGCCCCGCATGGCCCCGTCTCAGTGCGTGACATTAGTCTGGTAATTTCCCTTCACATTACTGGCTTAGCTTAATTAAACTTCAGTTATCACTTTCCTCCCAATTAAAGATTTATTTTTACTACTGGAATAAATAAAATGATGGGGGCACTGGGAGCAAATGGAAATGGCAACTTCTCAATTAAATTTCTTTGGTTAAATTTTGTGTTCTGTAAAACAAATCAAGCTGGGGTCGGTCCTGGTTTGCAGCCACTGGATTTCCAATAAACTGGGTCTGATTATATTGTACAAAAGCGAGACATGGACAGAAAGTTGCCATGAAAAAGAAAGGCTCCTGCTAAATCGGATGACTAAGATTATGTGAAAATGAGATTTCTGAAAGCACAGTTATACGAGAAAGGAGCCTGCAACATCTACGTCAAGTTTACCAAGGCACTCTAGCTCTCTCACAGCCTATAACCTATGTAAATGGCACCAATAAAAATATTCCAATTTCCATCTATATTTTGATTACCTTACAGTGAGTACAGAATATAATAAACTCCCAGTTCTATAATGAATTCAAATAAACAAACAACTACCCTAATCCCCAAGCAGGCCTTCCCTAAACGAAATTGAGAATGATTTGGGGATATAAACTCTCTTTGTGTTAGTTGGAAATGCGTGTTACATTAGCGTCGTTCAGTTTTTCTGGTATTATATGTATGATATTGGTTCCCGGTGAATAGCTTAAAACAACAGTCAATTGGTAAGTAAGGGAGCGCAAGGGGTTTTTTTTTTTTCAATGCAAAGGAAGGAAGTGATTTGCATTTTTATCCCATTAATTTCTTCCCTTAAAATAGGTAAAAGGAAAAAGGAAATAGTTTCCTAGTCAAAATGTTTTTGCCCAACGGAGTTCTGGTAATAAAGAGTAAAAACGCACGAGGTAATTGTTAACACTTTGCAGAAGCGCCCCTGTAGCGCTTGCCGGGGAGCTCGCCTGCGTCGCCCCGGGGAGCGGGGTGGGGGCTCTGCGCCGCTCTTCATCTCACAAAACCAAGGAGCTGATACCTTCTCCTTTGCATTCATACGTGTCCTGAGCAGCCTTTATAGATTACCCAGTGTTTAAGAGGACAAATCGCAGCCTGGGAGGGTCTATTTACCTTGCATTAGCCGCCGAAAGCCTGTAGGGGGAGATTTGTTATTACTCTTTAAAGTAAGTGAAGAGGGAGAGGGATTGTAACGCTTATGGGTATTATTTCTGGCTGGAGGTTTCCCTTCTTTAAAGGCTCCAGCCTTTAAATTAGATGAAAAGACCAGATGCTACCGCAATATTAAATCCAAATAGATTTTTTTATATATCTCGTACTCAATATAAAGATATAATATTAAGTTCTCATCTAAATTAGTAGGTATAATTGTTTAGGAGTGAGGTACTTGTGGTGATTTCCACTCTTGAAACCTCGCAGGGCAGGACACCTCAGCCTCCCTTCTGGTCTGTCTCTGGGCTGGCCCGAAGCAGCAGCTCGTCCTTGGGTGCTGGGCGTTGGGATCGTGGTCCTTCAACCGCACGTGCGGGGGTAATTCAGCCCCTTGGAGAGGGGAGGTGAAGGGCAGGACTCCCCCAGGGGTGCACCCTCTTCCACCGCCCAGTTGGTTTTGGTGACCTCCCCGGGTGGGTGCTGGCACCGCACGAATGCCCTGGGGCTGAATCTGCTGGAGGCCACCCGAGCGATGAAGGGGATTTTTGGAAAGAAAGTAGTAAAATGCAACATTTCGCATGCCAGCCAGAGTACCAGCCCAGGGAGGAGGCTGATGGAGGTGGCCGCGTGGCCCCTGGGCTCTGCCTGCTTTTGTGCCCCTTACATAGGGGAGCAGGGTGCTGCTCCCGGCTTGGGGTCTCACGGGGGGTCCTACCCACCCGGGTCAGCCTTGTCCCCTCCCCGAGGACACGCTGCCCGTCTGCATGAGCCAGACCTGCCGCAGCCTGTGCTGGCGCTGCCGTGGCATTTCCTTCTGTGCAAAGCTCTGCTTTTTTCGGTGATGCTTCAAGAAATACCCCGTGTTCTCCAAGGCACTTATTTGTGCAGATGAACCTGACAAAGGAGGTGATTTTATAGCGTATTGCAGTCAATTTTGTTTTAAAGTGACACCCAGTAGTAGCGATTGAGTATTTTTCATTGGAAACCCGAGAAGAAGAGCACCGTAGATCAAGGCACTTTTTTATATATGAAATGTATGGATTTCATCTGTTGTGCCAATAATTTGTATTTTTCTACACGTGACGGAAAGCTCTGAGCTTGCAGGCACTCATGTACAAGTTTAAATTCACATGTATGACTGGTCCGCATACAGCAATGGGATTAGAAACGCTGCTGTTAGCAGCAATCAGGAGATAAAAAACCCCAAACAGCCCTTTTGCACATTTACCCATTACCCAGTCCCTGTCGCAGGTATTTGTGTACCGAGGGGGAGAGATCGGAAATAAAAGAGCATCTCTAAGAAATCTGCAATTTATTTTTTTAAGCAGTGAGGAGCAGCTTAGTTACACTGTCTCTGCTTCATGGAACAAGAAACCAAACACTGTAAGTGGAAAGGTAAACAATTGCTTTGCTCATGAGAACTTTCAAAATAACACCTTTCAAAGCAAGAAATTCTGCCTTTTAACCCACCGACGTCTGCAGGCGTTGCAACGCCCTGTGCCAGCCTGAGCTGCTGAATTCAGGAAATCCCCAGTTTTTCCACTTGGTGGGAAAAAATATCCAGAGCCTTTAAAACGTGACCCTGCATAATGTGGTGAATTGTTTAGGTTTAAATAGTTTTTATACGTCTTCTTGTTATAAAGGTGCTTAACACCTGGTCCTCGTTACAGATAAGCTGTGGTGTCTCGGTGCCGCCCCGGTGGCACAGGGTGCTGGAAAGCACAAAGCCCCCCCCGAGGCAAATGCTGGAGCCCAAGCAGCGTGGTGGCACTGGATGATTTTTTTGCAGCTCTCAACATAGGGCAAATTTGTGGTTAAAGGTGTTTGTGGATGTAGGGGCAGGCTGCTAAGCCGCCTGGGGGAAAGGCACCCTCCGGGCTGCCGAAGGTAAGTTACAGCAGCCCCTGGGTTAAGGACTCGGTAAATAAGGAGCTGTGCGGGTACAGCAGACAGTACAATCCTCCACCGCCAGCATCTCCTCGTACAGCTGGAAGACTTCGTGGTAGGACCGCTCGTGCCGGAGCCGAGCGCTCGCACTGGGAATGGGGGGTAGATGGGGAGGAGCGGGGCAGTTTGCACCTCGCTGGGTGATCACAGGTAGGACCCCAAGTGGATTCAAGTGATTCTGCAGGGATCGTGGGAACACCCGGGAGATTTCGTCTTGCGGGGCACTCGTGCGCAGTTACTTCTTACGATCAGAAAAAATCTAATCTTATGATTAGAAAAAACGATTTTTTGCCTTGTTCCGAGCGCAGGCGGCACTCCTCGGGACTCGTCTTGCAGGCGGGGAGGCAGGCTCTCACGCAGCTATTAGCGTGCCGCGTCGATAGCGAGGGCATTGACCAAGTGGCTTCATCATCGCCACTGCAAGCTATTACTAAAAATTCTTTAAGCAGGCCTCCGTCCAATAGAGTATACTGTCAATTAAGGGGCGATTCCTCTGCATGCCAGCATGTCAAATAGCCATTGTCTGAGTTCAATAACCCTCTCTAATTAAGTATTTACTAGATTCCACTAGTAAGCCACTATTAAGCATTTTAAAAACCTTTATTCAGTATGTATTAATCAATAGCGCTTTCAGACTATTGGATAAGTAAATGAAGTTATTACAGGTACTTTTGTTTTAATACTTTTAATACTGCTGAAAAAAATAGGAAATTTACCCAAAGAAAGGCAGGTAATATTAAAAGTCCTGTAAATCCGAGTAAGAAATGCAGGCTGAGAACTAAATGTGTGCATCAACACCCAACGTTGATGCACACACGGCAGCTTATTCCTCTTTCGCCGTCCTCCCTTTCTCTTGGCAGAAACGAGGGGCAGCTCTCACTCCAGGATGAAGCTGGGATTCCACTCCTTGCATCAGTTCCGATCCTCTTTCCCAATTTCTCTTTCAGCCCAGTACAGATCCGGGTGAATAATAATTTCATCTACATGAACATCACTTTGTTTGCCATTAATTTGATAAAGATTTCCCCACCATGGCAATATGTGAATATGTTTACCTAAGGAAACAGCAGTGAATCCAGCAGCCTAATCGGAATCCACAAAGGAACTCTGAAGTGCTTACAATCCTCCGCTCCCTTTTGGATTTCTCCCAATACCTTCACTTAATGATCACAACTCGAAAATGCTCGCTTTGAACCAAATGTCTTAGACTAATTATGTGTTAGTATCTGATAACATTTTGCCACAAAAATGTTTGTTTGAATGTATCTTATCAAAGTAATGTTTGTGCCCAGGATTAGCCACTGCTTGGCTAAAGATTTATGTAATCAGCTTATTTTAAGATTAATTCATGAAAAAAAGTACAAATACCTATTACCACTTAATTTGTATAATAGATATTTACTATATTTTAACAGTGCAATTAAAAATTAATATGGACTGTAAAACCATAAGGTCATGTAAACACTCCGCTATTTATTTGGTAGTTCACTTATCTTTTATCCCAAGATGTGATTATGCAGGCCAGACCTTTCGGGTTTGCAGAATAGAGAAAGGTCACAAGTGAAATGAGATGAATATTCTCAACTCCCTCCCAAGCAGACATGTACACAGCAACGCACTGTCTCCGCTCATTCATCACTCTCCGGCTTGAGAGGTGGCAGAGGTTTCGGAGCATGGAGGTGGATTGATGGAGCCCAGGAGGTGAGTTGTCCCTCGGGTGGGAAGCTAAAGCTACCGAAAGAGCAGTCGGATAAAAACGTCTCTTGCCCCAGTCCTTTCTTTAGTTCAGGCTCTACTTTGTGAGCAGACAGTGCTTTTTATGTGTTTGATCATCAGGGTTTGGCCTTGACTACGAGGTTAAAATGTCGGCAGCTTCAAAGTCTGCTGTATTAGTTTTCTTTATGCACATTTGAGCTTTCCAAAAGTTTCTATTCAGATTATATCCTTAATTAGCTCTTCTTCTCCATCCATGTTTTTCCTCCGTCCGCCCGTGTTCAGGCTTGCAGTGTGCCTCGGAAGCCTGATGTATTATCGCGGGCGTTGGAAAACAGATCTCGCTGTAAGCTGCCTTCCCGGTGTCCCTCTTCAAAGGATTACCACTGCCACACAAAGTCCCCCGGGGATCACTCTGCAAGGGCCAGGAAGATGGGAAGGGCTGAAAACTCTTCTCCCTTCAGTTTGGTCCAGTTCCAACTCCCAATAAGTTGATGGTAAAACTATTACTGGGACCCTATCAGCACCCAGTGTTTGATACTCATCCAAAGAGCTGTACCCTTGAGGTCTGCAAAACCAGACTCAAAGTCTCCTAGGAATAAACGTTAGACAGATTTTTGGTAGCTTTAGCACACCCGTGGACTAAAAATAACAAAAGACTAATTTTTCTTTCAATATTTTGGCATTCTCGTTTCAGTCTCAGGTTAAATCTAGAAGGGCACAGGCCTGCGAAGCTAAACACAATTTGTAAACGAGTTTTTGGGTTTTGCTGATCTTCAAACAAATTTGTGTTTCAAGATTAATTTTAACCCAAACAAAATAGTTCCTCTGTGAAAGGCTCCCAAATATCAGATTCGAGATGATTTAAAACTGCAGTTACTCACCTGAATTTTTGAACTTGGGAATTTAAATCCAGGAGAAAAACCTAAGGAATTCTCTCCTGCTGGCTTTATTAGCATTTCAGAAGGAGGTCCCAGGTCCTCTATAGGCACAGTCCATATCATCATTTAATAATTCAGGCTTGGCTAGCAAAGCATGGATGTGTCTTAGCTGAAAGTCCACTAAAAGACACATCCATATGCTCAAGGTACATCTCGAAGGAAGGATTCCCAGAGTGTTTTTCAGAGACGTGTGGGTCAGCACTAAAGAGCTGCTCTCTACCGTTACAGCCCCGATAGCTGAATGTGCCACTAATAACATAGCCAGTGGTAATACCTGACAGGAAAAATTTGCAGGCCCTTGTTTATCAATTGGCTTATCAATTATCAAGCAGTTATCGATTGCTTATCAACTGTTGGCCTATCAAGCCAATTAAACACACTTGCTGTGCCGGTCACTTTCCCGGCAGCTGGGCAACAAGCAAATTGTTATTCCATCGTAACTTCCAAGTTTTTTAAAATATTTATTTCCACATAACCACGTCTAGATTAAGTTGGTCTGAAAGACTTCAGTATTTGTTCATCAGCTGAGGAGCAATATTGTTGCTCTTTATCTTCATTGGGCCGAAGCCAGTATCACCCGTAAGGTCTGCACTGGTTGGTGGTGCTCGGTGCGTCATTACAGAGCAGTAAAACGCTCCTGTTCTGCCAGACTTGGCAAAAATAAAACCCCGTGCTAGCCACACAACAGCAAACAAAACCAGCTCCTTGACACTGAGTATGGTAAAATATAATCATAGTTATTCCGGAAAGCTCTGACAGACTATCTGGCAACTTTGAACCGTCTATATAAATCATTAGATTGCAAAACATTTCTGAGGGAAAAACAAATTAAAAGGTCAAGTCTTTAACACACAAACATGCAAAAACCTCCACAATATTAATTATTTTCAGTGTAATGTAATACTAACCATTGCATATAGTTCTGTCACAGAAGAGGAAGAATTTAATTGTGTCAGTGTGATTGTCCTGGGAATTGGGGAGCCTGCCGTAGGTAGGGAGCTTGATTTCAGCCCACGAACGCGTTAGCAGCCTGTATCAAAAAAGCATCGCCGTTCCTCATGCCCGTGCCACTGAAAAGCAGAGGTGTCTACCTTCTGCAAGCGCCTAAACAAAGAGGTATTATCTTCTCTTGCGCAAGAACAAAAAAAAAAATTAAAAAAAAATATATTAACTGCTTACCGTAAGTTAAGTAAGCCATGTGGAAATAATGACTGATGGCAAAACTTTAATGTTTCCTACCTAATGATAGCTTGGGTCATTGCAGACTAACTCAGCAGCACAGTTGCTGTCACCGCTACGCTCCTCACAGATGAGCTTTAGGACCTCTTTGGACCTATGGACACAGGAGGCAAAATTTTATGACCCGTTCTATGGTCAGCGTACACTTGTGAGATGTTCTCATATTCAGCTGGGCTTTCTTTTTGCTCTCCTTGTCCTGCAGCGAAGAAAAGTGGTCCCAAAGCGTGGTAGCTTTCTGTTCACT
Organism: Balaeniceps rex; assembly: GCA_013401315.1. Classification (NCBI taxonomy): domain Eukaryota; kingdom Metazoa; phylum Chordata; class Aves; order Pelecaniformes; family Balaenicipitidae; genus Balaeniceps; species Balaeniceps rex. The sequence continues at coordinate 129,200 of VYZW01059561.1, read as the reverse complement.
TAGGGATATTGTTTGGTTTAGTTTTTTGTTTAGTTGAACTCTAGATAGCGAGCAAGAAATACTGGTTTGTCGCTGATATTTTCCTTTAGATTTGTGTTGTTATAACACAAAATTATGAAAACCATGTAGCAGTTTCAGGTTAATTTGTAGTTATATTTGCTGGCTTATTTCATTGCATTATTAAAACATTTAGTACCGTATGTGTCATTAATATTCCAAAAAGTAATTAGCATATTTAATCAAAAACAATTAGGAGCAAACATTGCTTCCCTTTTTAAGTGATAAAATATTTATGGCTGGAATAAACAAATGGAAAACCAAAAAGCACTTTGAGGTGTTGATTTCACACACAGAAAACAAAACAAAACAAAAAAAACTCAAAAGCAAAAAGGAGAAGACGCCTTCCAGCCTCCAGCTTGCCCCTGGTGGGTTTCTGGCTTTTCTTCCTCTTGAGGATGTCAATCATCATGTTACCATTTTAAAACAATCAAGTTTTGTTCCAGTTTCCTCATATTGTAGTGAAAGAAGATAGGAGAATTAGGCAAAAATAATGTAAATCCCACCTTGGAGCCAGCTTTGTGTAGACCTTTCCTGCGAGACACAACCATGGTGGACACCGGTTTGAGGGTCTTGATACCAGGGACAGGCCTGAGAGCCAGAAAAGCTAACCCCACGACTGATCCTGTCGGAGTCATGCTTCAACAAAATTCGTTGTTTTATGTGAGATGGAGGGCAAGGAAAATGAGACAATACCAAAGAGCTCCCTCTCCTTCTGCTGGGTTTTTAGAGGTCTCATTGAAGGAAGCCATGCAACACCACGTTGCAATAAATTTTTGACAGTTGTAAATATTTGACCAGAACTTCAAAATAAGGTTAGCCAGTTGGCTTTAAGACCCCGTGGCCATTTCATCTCACTTTTCCTTTGCCTAAGTGCATCCTTCAATCAGCTCTGTTGCCACACCAGTTAATATTCAGGGGGACATCCCACCTATCAACTCTTCCAGCTACAGCACCTACCAAATGGATGATGCTATTTCGATCCCCATTGCGCTAATCCTCTGGTGTTGGGTTAGTTTTTTAATTCGTTAGCAGGACAAGCACTTTTCCAAGCGCTTAGTAAGTGGTTTTGTGCTAAGGCACTAAGATATCAACAGGGACTTTATGTGGAGTTTGCTGGTTCTTTTATATTGAAGAAAAAGAAACTCAACGAGACACAAATCCTTCGTTTTCTGCTTCGCAGAGAAATAGGTTGTTTGCAGCGATTTGAAAAGAATCCAAAAGCCCAGCCTGGCCAGAGTGGATCGGGTGCTGCTGGGATGGAGCGAGCTGGAAAGCGGCTCCGGCACAGGTTTATAAATAGGCTGCGTTTCTCATCCTGAAACATTGCTCCACTTTGCCGGTTGTACTGTAAATTAGCACGCTCCTCTTTAAACACAGTCAAAAGAAACAAAATACATATGTAACACTGCTGCCTTGAACACGTGAGGGGAGGGAAAAAAAAAACAACTTCTGAAATGCGGAAAACATTTGTTCAAGTCTCCAAGGAAAATGAAGTCAAACCAAACAAGCATATAATATAGATGTACGCCTCATGGGCAAAGTTACCTCTAAGCCCATATGTTTTAACAAATTAAGAGGTAAATAATTTGCTGAAGGTACAGTTCAGCCACGTCAGAACACCTCTGGAAATGAGATATCTCTGCGTTTCAAGTGGTCTTTCTTATCAAAAGATTTATTTATCTACTTTCTGGAAAAAAAAAACAACCTCTCCTTGTTTTGTCTCAAGGAATACTACTGTAAGTAACTATTAACCCTTCAGGGCCTCCACAAATGATGTGGTCATTTGAAGTCTAGCCTGCTTTGCCGCTCTTGTATCTGCAAGCAGCTGAGAGAGATTGATAAAATTCAGGTTTTCAATAGGGTAAAGCCACCGGGGACTTCCTTGGGAATGAAAAGAGACACAGAAAGGTTACTACATGTATCCTAGAGTCTGGTACATAATTCTACCATTAAAACTTTAATTTATGAAAAAAATGCTAGTGTGGTCCCCAAATGGTTAAATTCCACACGAACTTTTCATTTTAGTTAGTCATGAATATATCTAACATACAGAGGCCATCAGCATCTCGCCACTAGAGACTATAAAGTCTACTTACATAGGGTTCCTGGGATTTTTCATGTTCTTATGGAAAATATCTCTGAAATCCCCGAGCTGAAAATTTTGATCTCATTTGTGGATGTGAGTGATGCTGAGAAAGGGTTGAAGAGTGAAGAGAACACTTTTCTCGCATAATTTCATTTGTCAGGAGAATCTTGCCGCTGACATTGGAAGAGTGATTTAATTGATTTTAATCATACACCTGAGATTGGGAAATTGAGCCCTCTGTCCTGAAAAATAATTCTAGGCTTCCATGAGAATGTCTAATTTGCAGCTAATAATTTTTTTTCTTGAAGTTTTATTATGAAGTTTAGAAAATACAGATCAAAGGCTCGCACGTAGAACTGCTTATCGCAGCCGGAGACGTCAGCGAATCGGGGTCGTTGTGTTTCGATCCTTCAGAGGTATTAAAATGCCCATCTGCCTGGCGTGTAATGAGGTGCTGCCATAATTTTGGACAGGCAGGAAAACAAAGGCTCTGACTAAAGAGCGCATTATGCCTTCAGAGAAGAGATACTTTTATATGCTGAGTAGACGGGAAGACTCGGAGAGCTGTGATACCTCACTACTGTTAATGTTTAATCCTTGAATTTAGCCTGTCATTGAGTATAGTGTTTATAAATTGCTCATAGATGCCGCGGAGAGCCTTGTTGTGTGCCTCAGTATGCTGCAATGATTTATTCTAAATAACTAATTCCTTTTTTATCTCTCGGTTCAAAATAAACAGCGTTATTCAATTACAAATATTAATACTGAACACAAAAATGAAGCCAGATAACTTTTTGGATTACGAAGAACCACTGTGTCTTATGGGTTTTTTCACAGTAAAATCTCCATGACCTTTCTTACCTCTATGAGCTGTTATTCAGAGGGGATTACAGTCAGCAAGAAGTTTTCCTTTCCCCAGTGCTTGAACACTGAGGAAATACTTATACTGCTCCACACAGCTCATACTTGTTTGGTATGTAAAACTCAGTAGTCACAATATTTTCTGTAACCATCCTGAAAATTTGCATATCGGGTTTGAATTCAGAGAATTTCATATTCCAAAACTGTGCTGGCAATACTGTTAAATAGCCAGTCATTTTTCAGTGCTCCCTTTGGGATGGAATCTAGAGAAAATGGCATTATTGATTGCCTGGCCACTTCGAGGAGGTGGGGACCTGCAGGAGTAACTGGCGTAAGAATTTTTGATGCAGGTATGGGTTTAATTTAAAGTGGGTGCTGTTTCGGGGCTGAGCCGAGGCAAATGCCACTTTTCAGTTTGGCACTGAGGACTCGAAAGTCTTCCAATCTGTTTTGATCAGATGCTGGGTTTATATGATGGCTGTAAGTTGAAATGCCATTTTTCTGCTGAGGAATCAAAATTGTTGGGGCAAGCTTGGACTGGCTGATCCGAAGGATTCGGACTTTTGTTTTCTGGATTTAGTGTTGTCTTGTCGAAACTCTAAAACCTTTGAGAATTTGCCATCTTTCTTGCTTTTTTGGCAGTGAAGACACTAACGAAGGAGACACCATAAGGAGCTGATAAGCATGTGAGTAGTGTTATTTCTGCAGCAGAAAAAATATTTATAGTGAAGGCCCTGCACAAACAGAAATATCAGCTCCTGTTAAGGCAGGGACAATTTACCTTTTCGTGCAGCTGCCAAAGCACAAGAATACCTTTTTTGCCCATATTAGTGAGGATTTGGGGTTCCCCCATCAGCTGGGACAAATTCAGATGAGTGCTGTTGATGGAAGTTTAGCGCTGCTTGCCGGAGCTTCGGGCTCCTTTGTCGAGGGCTTCTTGCTTCTGCAAGTGCCAGGGAACAGGGAATAAGTCTCCGAAACAGCCGTTTGGTGAAGTGGAAATTTTCATACTGGGGCAAAAGAAAGCAAAATAGAACCCAACATGCGTGAACCTTGGCGTTGGGTGCTACAGCTGGGCACAGCTCCGTTATAGTCAACACAAGTGTGAAAATCTGCCCTGGCTGCGAACCTGCTCCGGCTATGAATTATCAAGAGAAATGACTCTAAAGGGGCTGTGCACCCAAGTGACCAGCCCAGCACACCAATTTCATCCAACTCTTCCGTCTTCGATAGGATACCAGGCATTATTCTGCTTCCCTGGTAAATTCGGTCTGCTGAAGCACTTTGAGGGAGGACAGAGAGATGAAGACCGGCCGAACGCCTGCCTCGTGAGTTATTTTAAGCGTGCGCAGCACATGAACGTTTGCAGGCAGGGGATATATTTAGCAAGCAGGCCCCGAATGCTTGTGTAATAATTAGTTAATGTTTGTAAAGCGGTTTGAAGGTGACCAGCGCTGTGTAAGTGTTAAGTGTTATTATTATCTAAAATGGTATGGCTCATTGTACTCCTCTAGCTGTAGCAACCACAACAATCTTGATGATGCCTGTTAATTTTGCTGACTCTTTTATCATTACCCTCCATTGGTGATTAAGTGTCATTTGTCTTATAATTTTAATGCTATCTTTAACACACATAATAAAGTTTACATAATTATAGCCTATTAATATAATTTGCATGCATGTTACTGGCAAGGCGAAGAAAATGTTTCATCGCCCAGCATGTAATTTGGCTTATTTAACCATTTCCTTTTAATTTTCATCGATAGATCAGCATGCCTTATAAATGGAGATAACCTCAATAAATTCTCTTTTCAAGATTCTTATCTGTATTAAGTCTCTAAAGGTCTCGGTAGCAGGACTATGAAGTGCTGAAGGGGGAACGTTTCTGAATGTCTGCTATGGGAAGTTTTAAAAATTCACACTTTCTTCAAACAAGCATGGGTCTTCCTAATGAAACCTGGGAACAAGGTGCTCTCATGAAAGCTTTGAAAGTGTGTGTGCACTGTACTTCATAGCTGAGCTATAACAAGACTTTAAATGAGTAAACAGTGTTTAGATTGAACATGAAAAGAGTCAGCATGAAAAGACAGGTTCAAAATATTACATGATGCTTTGCAAAAGTGTAAATGTGCCTGCCTTTATTTTTTTCCTCTTGGTAAATGGCAAGCGTTTACAACCCAACTAAAACAGTACCAAGAGAAATCCTGTGTTTGCTCTTTGGAAGATATTCAATAAATTATAGTGAGCTGCAAATGTCACTGGATTGGGAACTGTAAGAGCTTTACCTTTAAGTCTTTAAGTAAAGACTTGCAGCTGGTGCAGTGGCTAGGTAATCCCTAATGATAAGCTGCTTTTAATGTGGGGGTGAGGCAGTTTTCACACAGATATTACTGCATTAACCTTACTCTAGGTACGGTGCAGGTGTGCACAATATTGTGCTTTGCAGCCTTCCCTACTTTATTCTTCCAGTGTATCTGAAGCCTGCTTTAACAGATCCTCTTATACCATGGTGAAAAGATTGCAGTTCAAGCCTATTATCAACAAAAACCTGCCAAAAGGGCTACATTGTCAGACTTTATGATGGTACTAACTATTCTGTTGTTCTCTGGAGACCAAACTTAGACCATTAAATTCACTTCATTTGTGATTTCAGTGACCTGGACTGCAGACATAGGTCTTTTGATGTAAAATGCTAGTACAAGAATCAATGGTACCATCTAGTTCTCCTTAAAGTATATCATAAAAGCATAATGGTACTCTTCTAAACAAAAGGTGACACTACTCTTGTATAATACAATTATATGGGATGATGTTTTCAGCAGAGTTTATTTGATATTATGATGTGCAAAGACTTTACACATTGAAATAAACTGCGTAGCTGAGTTCACTCCATTATTTTCAATAGACTGACTATATTGTCTGCACTGGAATATAGATAATTTTCATACAGTGGGGAGCTATTTTCATATCCTCTCCATGAAATAGATGAGATTATAAACAGGCTGGGATTACTCAAAAACCAACACAAGCCATGTCTACAGACCCATTTAAGACAAAGGCTGCCTCCGAAATGGTCTCCTTTGATAGGGAGGCTCCCAGGACTTGCTCCGTTTATTTGACAGATGACAGCTATTTATAGTAAATGTGTAACATTTTTGAAAATTAAAATTTTACTAGTGGAATTTAGGGGTTATTTTTCACTCGAGGGACTAACATTTCTGTCGAAAGGCCTTTTTTATACAGGCACCATCTTCAGCGTTAAACCTATTTGTAAACAAACCCATTGCGATAGCTCATTGTCAAACAGCGAACAGGTTTACAATTAATGAAATTGCTGCAACAAAATAAATGGAGAGTTACTATGGCTGCCGGTATGTTTGCGTTGCTGCACAAGTGAGGAGACACAGCTTCTACCAGAGACTTGGCACTGGGAGCTTTTTGCAGCCAACCAGGGTTGAAAATAACCCCCCACCTGCCGAGCCAAAGGCAATGCAAACTCGGGTGTTTGCCTTTGCCATTGGTTCGCAACCAAACCAAAAAGCTCACAAACAACAAATCGCAGGATTGTCCAAAAAATCACAGATCAGGGTGTTCTCCCCCCGACCCCTTCCCTTTTGAGCCACTTTCTCATTTCAAACATAGGAGAGAAGTTGCAGGGGGCCGACTGATGTGGGGTGAGGGCGATGTGGTGTCTGATCGTGTCCTTTGCGCTCTTTGCAGGAACTGGGAGACTTCAAAGGGTGATACGGAGGGTTACTGCCAACCCCAAGGGGGCATCGAGAGGAGGCCCATGGATGACGTCAAGGGTAAGATACGCCGCATGCATTCAGCATCAAGCCGAGGGGGCTGGGGGTGGGAAGAGTGGAGGCTGAAGAGACCGCAGTGATCGGCGACCCGGCCACCACTTTTGGCATTGCATTGCTCAGTGTAGATGTCTGCCATGGAGACGTGGTTTCTTCCCTGCTGCGGTGTGGCCCAAAGGTCTGGCATGCCCTTCCATTTTTCCAAAATAATAATAACAAAAATATACATTTAAAACCCCAACCCCACAATATGAACGTATAAAAGGTCTTAATCTAAATAAACATCTTTAAAATTCCTTGAGGAAAGAGACCAATTTCACTGTGTGCAGTGACAAAGGATGAAAATGTTCAGGGATTGCCCTCAGTGCAGCCCCCGAGCAGGCTGCTCGAGCCGGGGCAGCGCGCTCCTCCAGCAGCCACCAAAGGGTAAAAGCCAGAGCCAACGTGATTCACGGCACCACAAGAACCACGTAGATATTCAAGCACCTTGTCTCCTATAATATTGCTAGCTAAAGCATGTGAGGATCAAGGAGGGAATTATTTCAAAATAAAATACTTAAAGGGCCACTTGTTGGAGGTTTTGTTTGACAGATCGTCAGTGGTGTACGGCTTGCTCTCCCAACCTTGCTGTTATTGCTCCCCGTAATGGCCCAAAAGTTGTGCACGCTCCACCATCAGGGATGAGGGATTCGCTCCGTTGGCATGTTTTCCACAGTCTCAGTTCATTGTTCCTGATTTCTTACTTAAACACAAAACTACAAAAAGGCATCCACTTTGGAGAAGAACAGCGCTATCGAAGGGTCAAATGCTGCTCTGATCAAGCATTGAAATGCATCTGTGGTCACTTCATCTGCTCCCTTACAGCTGATCTTGGCTTCACCTCCCCGCTGAAGCCGCAGCGGGATCATGAGCTTCACCTCTCCTGCGTAGCCGTTCAATGCCACTGCCACCGCTCATCTCCCTCTGCTTGGCCTCGGTGGCACGGCGTGTCACACGGGGTTACAGCCTGGAGCGGGTTAAAGGGGGACAAAATCCCCAAGAACAGACATCGCTCATAGGGAAAAGGCAGGGATCCTGCCATTTCCCCAACAGGTTGCTTTTTCTCTTTCTGCTCTTCTTCTCGGAGAAGACTTAAGTCTTGTTGCTGGCATAAAAAGTTTCTCATTACACAAGTTAGCATTTTTTTTAGCCTTTCTATTTCTAACTTTCAAGGCTTTTCCCTCCTTTTGCCCCTCGCAGAGCCTTGCTCTTCACCTCAAAAGCCATAAGACATTAATGTGAGATGTAGCAGAGGGCGGGAGCATTTGCTGACCAGTGCCGTGGCGTTACTGCAGGAAGTTAATTCCTTATATTTTAGCTGCCTTATCTTTTCATTTTTTTTCTTAAATATGAGGCAGTAATAGTTTTGTCCCCATTGCTGTCTGTCCAGATGCTCGCCCTTGGAGACAGGAGGAAAGCATGACCAAGGGGACTGGTGTCCACAAGCAGTGACCAACCTTTCAGGTGGGTTGCATAGAAAAGCCAGCAGAGATGAGATTAAAGCAAGAGCAACTTCATACTAATTGTGCTACTTCGTTACACAGGGCCTCGCCTTCTCCTAGCATTATCTTACGCTGCGTTCAGGGGAAAAAGGGACTAGGGAAGCAAATAGGTCATTCCACAGGGTGCTAATGTTGCAGCCAAAGTCGAGCCAAGAGTAGCCTGTGTCTGGCCATTAGCGCAGGTTGCCTTATGAATGGTTTTAATTAGTTATATCAGGGAGAGCTGGGAACCCAAAGGGCAGGCTCTCGCCTTCTTCCCCCATCGGGTGTTTGCTGTTTCTTTTTTTAATGTCTACTCTTGATGAACTAAAGTCTTGCAACTAGACAAATGTTCTTAATTAAGCAGAGGCAGAAGCAGATATTCCATGGATATCAGGAGTTTCCTCAAACATGACATTTGAAGGACATCGGGTTGCAAATAGCGATTTCTCACGTCATCCAGTGTTCAATACTGTACACCCACACCATTTTTTTTAAATTTTAAATTTATCCATAGGCCTGAGAGTGTGATCCTTATGCTTTCGAAGCTCTCTTCAAAATAATCTGAAAGTTATTTAGGAAAAAAAAAAAGGGAAGTAAGCATGGTTCCACCATCTCATTTTTTTGGTGGTCACCCAATGGGAGAAAGAAGTAGGAAATTTTTCATCACAAAAATTAAGTATTTTTAAATGGAGAGTATAAATAAAACCTAAAAATCCCAACACTTGGACCTGTGTCACTTTCCATTTGATTTTTCTTTGTAATTAATACAAAAGCATTATGGAACCCAATACTGCTTTGGCCAAACCTTTCCACGTCTCAGAAATAGCAAAATATGGGAACAAATAGGTACGGACTTTTTTATATGTATGCATTGACTGGACTTTTTGTTTTTCCTTTGTTTCATACACCAGTTTATTTCATGAAAGAGAAAGATTTTTTCCAAATGCAAAATTTTAATAATTTTAATAAGAAATTTCATCTGTTAAGTTATCAGGTCTGTTTGCCACTTGCCTCACTAATCTGGGACAAAACGAACTGGGCTGATCTGAGCCGGTATCCTGCAGAACCTCAAAAACACAGACTCAAGCTTCCCATGTCCTTAAATGCAAAGATTTATTTTCCAAATGCCGTTAGTTGCCGCTGTAGGGGGGCTGCGCGTGACTCGCTGGAGACCGCTTTGAACCCGCAGCAGCACGTGGCTCGGTGCCTCCCTCCTCCCTTCATCCGGGGACAAAAAGAGCCGCCAGCTCCGGGCTCCATCCCTTTCCCCGTGAGCAAACGCGGGGGAGACGGAACCCCTGCACGCGGGGCGTGGGTTGATCCTGATCCCCACGCCAGGCTACCTGTTGAGACTGCAAAATCGGGTGACATGAGTTGAGCCTCGTAACTAAAAAATCCCTCCGAATCGCTCTCGGTTTGAACACCGGTGTTCGTTCTTTTCAGAAAGTTTATGCTTTAGGCAGAGCTTTTCTACAAGCTTTTACACCATGTGTGTATACATTATACCTCCAAATTGCCTCCAAGCTGACAGTCTTTCGGGTGCATTAAGTGCTTTACTACCAAAGGGGCAGCCAGATTAATATATATTTTTAAACTACCGAAGCAAAATATTTCAGAACGGTCTTTTCTGCAAATCTTTGACTTAGTGTTCACATCTGAAAACAAGCCCATCAGCAACAGCTCGAGTCCATCAAAACACCTGAGTGCCTTGATTGATAAATACGGCGTGTTTACACTGTGACTACTGCATGCTATTTTCTGTCAGCGCTAATTTATCTGAAAGTCTTAACCTGTACGTTATAAATTCAGTAGCGTTTTATAATGAGGGCTGGTGAAATAAATCACTCCCTGAAAATAATATTCAAAGAAGTCGGCAAAGTCTTTCGCCGCACGGATTCCGGCGCGCGCATAGCTGTGACACCCAGACAGACAGACACATTAACCTCTCAGAAATCCGGAGAATCTAAGCCTTTTAAGTGTTGCTGCCTGCGATTCTTCCACAAAAAGAGGCATAGAGCATTAAAGCTCTCGATCACAAGTGGCTTTAATATTGAACGCCTCCCCCATAGACAGGGGGAGAAAGGTGGAGTGGGGGGAAGGAGGAGGAGACCAGACATCTAGCCTGTATGTATTTATATTATTAGGCTCAGATTATTATTATTTTTACTGCAGGCTTCCCTTCTGTTTGCAAGTGAATCAGTTTTTGTCTCCAGCATTTCTCAGGGCACCGGCGCGCGGACCTCGGCGGTACATAGGGCTCTATCAAGCCGCTGTTCAATAGTTTGGTGATATTCAGACAATATTGAAACATTCCCAAATGAACTTTGCAGGGAGACATTTTCATTCGCTGCCTCCCTCCTCATGCATATTAACAAATGGTATGCAAGGCCTCATTTAATTCACTGATTTTACATTCGGATCACTTTCTCTTTTACAGCTATTTTTACCGGGCTTCATTAATCTTTGTTGAATACAATGGCATACATCTTTAATGCGGCCGCTGTCAAGTCATATTTCAGTAAGAGCTGCAAACTGAATGACAGCAAGCAATATTAATAAATTTAACATAGACTATATCAATTTTTAACAGAATGAATGTGGAAAGCTAAATGTATTATTTTTCGTTTAAATCATAGGGTTTATCACCGGTTAAGTAGCAGCGATTTCAGGAAACTTGTGACGTGCCGTACAAATAGATTTACATCTCATTAATAAGTAAATTAGGCAAATGCCTTTCAAGTTCAGACAAGTACATAAGTGTAATCTCCATATTAAAGGAGTAGTCTTTGATAAACCACTGAGGAATTGCAGCAGCCAACTATGTGACATGTTGCCAGTGCCTGAACTCTTCCACATTCCCACCTTTAATTACACTGGTTCATTACTAAAGAGATAAGTGTCTCTCCAGTTAAGATTCTATAAATGAGCAGCATGCGGGATCCTCCCAAATCATTTTTGCAGAAACCATGAAAAGGTGGTAACAGTTATGAAAAAACGAATTATCACCTGCTCTCTTTCTTCCTTCCCTGTAATAACATTAAAATATTAAGATGAATTCCTTTTAAATCTCGGAAGGAAATTGTCCATTAAGTGATGCTGTTTTGTTTAAGAAAGAAAGAAGCGTTAAAAAAAGGAAAGAAAAAGAAAGAAAGAAAAGAGAAAACTCTTCTGAATTTTTTTTAATTTCCCTTCATAAATCCCAACAGAGATAATTTGCTGTAAAATTTAAACCCAGTGAGAACTTGTCTGTCTGTGTTAAATAAAAAAGTTACGGTTGGTAGGAGACATGTTTTTGCAGTAGCTTTAGCGATTATAGGAAATTACATGCAAAGCCAGAGTTCTGATCCTAAGTTAATTTATAATTGGAAAAAACTTATTAATTAGCTATGTCATTCTAATTAAGAATTAGAGGAGTGTGCATTAGAAAGTCAGTCAATATCCAGCTGACAGAATTTAAAAAACCCACAGAAGTCTGCAAGCTCCATAGCTCTGTCCACCGTCTCCCCTGTCATCTTTTTATGGATTTTTCTGATGCCTAACAGAAATTAGCCCCTTAAATACAGATATCAAAGGAAATAAATTGGGAATTTTGTCATGCTGGAAAGGAAACCCCTAAACTGAGCTGGCAGAAGTGCTTTCCAGGGCACCTTTGGCACCTTTCAGGGTAATCCTGAAGCGCAGCCCGTGGCCGGAGGGCCCCGTCCTCCTGCAGCCAGGGAAAGCGGTACGTGCGTCCCTGCGGCGGTACCCGGCAGCGCACACATTCCCATGCCCAAACAATCGATCTGCCTACAAAAAATACCCAAAATATTCGTGAACAAAGACAAAGGAACTAACTCTGAGGCCCTGTCATGATCGCATGGGGAAGGACTACAGATTTTGCCAATAGAGTTATGTATAAACAGTGTGCGGGGATGTGTACGTTTGCCTACATATATATATATTTCTCAGTCCTCTCGGTACGTTCCCCCTTTAGGCCCTTTTTCTGAGATGATTATAATTCATTCTTTAAGAAACACCCCATGTGTAAATATTTTTTGTTAATGTTTTTCCCTCTCCAATGTGCTGGAATTTTAAAGAGCGTTTTAATATGAAATTAGATAGAAAGTTTGGAGCTTTTTGTAATTAAAATTAATGTGTATGGTGCTGATACAGGCTTCATAGGTTTAAAATATACTTTTATTTAGACAAATATTGAAAGTGAGGCAAACAGAGTCTACGAAATGTGAAACACAGCCTGGATGAAAATGAAACCAGTTCTTTGCAGTAAGAATTGGCAAGGCTGGAAATACAAAAGGAGAAGTAAAACTATAAAAGCTAATGTCTCAGATAATTGCACCTTCCAAAAAAATAATAATAAAAAAAATATTAAAATAATCTGACCTAAGCCTTTCACATTTGTATGGACCATTTTCCATCTTGTGCTTTTGCTTTCAATTAGAGTAGGGGAAAAAAAAGCTGGAGTGTTCAGTGATGGAATTCAGTTTACTTATTTGAATACCAAAAGATGACCCAGTCCTAATGATATAAAAAATCTTTTGCATTAGCAAATTTCTATTCTGTATTTGTTTTGCTAGCACAACACAATATTCACTTAATATGCTACTAGTATCTTATCAAGTTAATGATCTGTTGTATGTATAGAGTAAGCTTGTTACTCATTTTAAATTAGATACAAAAGCACCGCTGTATGGAAATTTGAATACTTGGGATTTTTATGAAATTATAGGACTTTCATGCTTTAACAGTCTGTAGACAGCCTTAGCAAAATAGCAGTAGTTAGCTTTGTTAATGTGACATTGCAGAGACAGATTCTGCTTAGCCTGATTTAATGGATGTCGGAAACAAATTGTAGTATAGAGCTCCTCTCTGGTTTTGGGTCCTCTGGCTCAAAATTTAAAGATTACTTTACGAAATGTATCCAAGGAGTTGGATTTCGAAGCAACAAATGGAGGGTACCCCTGCTCCGAATGAGCCAGCTCTTGCAGACTTCACTGGGTGTCCAAGTAGACTAATGCCAACCGCTCGCGACATTCGCTCCCAAGGCATCTATTTGCATATTTTCAGAAAAAAATATTTCTCGGGCAAAGTGTTTAAGCTTACGGAAAAAGGTAAATATGAGTAGAGTTAAATCCTACAGTCATTTCACATCCTTTAGCGGGCCTATACCTTATACTGGTCCTTGCTGCAGTTCTGAGAGCCTCCTACATATGCACGCCACACACCGCCACCTAATTAATGGTAGTCTAGAGCCTAAAGCCGCAGTATTTCTTATCAGTTTAGAAATAGCAGACAGATGCAGGAAATACGGTGTCACGCTCCTCAGAAGAATTCTCCTTTGTGCAATTTGTTCACTTTATCCTGGTCAAAAAGGAGCGCAGTATATTCAACTTAGGGAAGCGTTGGCGCTTTGCGTGCTCGGAGCACGGCTGTGCCCGCTGAGCGTAAGTCAGCGAGCGGCACCCTCCCGCTCCGCCTTGCCCGGCTGCTGCCCCACCGAGAACATCAGCTTCATGAACCTCCAGCAGCTTCGTGGGTGACATCTGAGCCCCAGTAGCACAGGAATAAAACATCCCACCGGTGTCCCCAGGACCTCACGTGGTCCCAGGAAGGTCAAACCCTTGGACCTTTGCTGGCAATTTTGCCAGAGCAAGGCAAAGCAGGCTTGGGCCCACACCAGCCAAAAGCGGCGGTGCTTCACCAGCGTGGCCTCTGTGCATTCCCCCAGACCATTTAATGAGAAAGTCAGCACCTTTACATCCAAAATCCAGTCCAAACCAATACCGTCTTAGCATAGTCATGTTTTAGCCACCCACTTGCTGCTTGCTTATGGCTCCAGCGTAACCCAGACTCATCTGATTTTCCTCTCGAGTCTCCTTCGTTGACACGACCCCACATGCCTGGGAAGGGATCTCCCTCCTGGCAGACCCTGCCGCCCTGGGGCAAGACCTTAAGCCCATTTGCTTACTCTGGCTGAGATATTTGGGGTTGACTTCATGAGGTGCTGCAGATTTCTCCTGCATGCCAGGAGTGCAGGCAGCAGGGATGGTTGGGAAAATGTCAAGACAGCCATGTGTGATGGCCTGAGCTCCAGGGGGATGGTTTCCTCCTCCTTTTGGAGCACTCCAGAGGACCATTTCTCAGGCTGGAGTGACACACATGGTAGATCTGCAGTGGCAGTGGCACGTTTTGGGGCTCCCTGCTCTCTGTTTTCATGCGTGGGTAAAGGGAAGCCACTGCCTGGCATCACCCACCGGGGACGTGGAGAGATGATGGTGCTCTGGGCAGAAGGAAAGGTCTGTGAATGATCGTGTTTGCAATCATCTCAGGGAAAAAAAATCCCCCTCGTCCCCTTTTTCATCATTTACAGATGCTTTATGCACAGTTTCAAGACTGGCTAGGGATTACTCCATCTTCTCTTCAGCCAGGCTAAAGTTTAGATGTGCGGCTATTTGAGGGAGGAAAAAATGGGGAAAACACTAAGGTTTTTTGGTGAGTGACTACCCAAGAACTGGTGCAAGTTTCTGTGTTTGTTGAAAAAGTTTTCTTCTTAAAACATCGCTGTAAAAGGAGGTACAGGGAGTGTTGCAGGTGCTGAACACCCCGCGTCACCTCCCGGTGCTGCAGCACAGGCGCGTTTGTATGGTACCTCAACGATGGCTGGAAACGGGACTCACCACACCAATTAATTACACCCTTTCATTAGACAGATGAATTAGGCTGGCCCCAAGCGTTAATGAAATGCCGTTTACTCAAAAGCCACCCCTTAAGTGAAGCATGCTGGTGACGCTGCTGGGGCACGTCAAGGCACCAAACTCGCTGCGTGCCTCCGCGGGTGATGCCGGAGCCACGGCTTGGCCGGTGCCGCGGCGAGGACGGGCAGAGCATCACCGGACGGGCCGAGCATCGCCACGCCGCCGCCGTGATGCCGCAAAAGAGCAAACTTTGGCTGTGCTCCCTTTTCAAAATGCAACTATGTAAAGGTCACAGAGGAGGAGATGAAACTAGGAGTTGTAATAAGGAAGGAGAAATAAAAAATAATGACAGAAATAAATTGTCATAAGAGGGGATACAGTTATGATTTATTGTGATATTCTACAAATTTGGAGGTGATTAAAAGCCACCTAAAATTCACATTAACAAGTCACATAAAAATGGAATTAAACTAGTGGGCATAATGTGGCAGGGTATAAAGAAAAATCATGACAGAAATAAATTGACAGAAGAATGATACTATTCAAGTTTTACTCTGTCGCGTCACACTGACAGGAGACTAGTATTTTAATTTCAGAGTTGTGGTTGAGTTTTTGGAGTTCATTAAAGGCCCACATTAAGAATCTCATAAAAGTGAGAAGAAATTAGTGACCATAATGTGGCAGAGGAAATAAAGAAACAATAATGACAGAAATAAATTGACAGAAGAATGATACACTTAATGTTTCACTCTGACACCCTCTATTAATAGGCCGCTGCAAGCTGGAGCAAATGTCATTCATATTTTAGCCAAAGTATACCACTAATTAGGCTGGCTTTCTGCACTGGAATTAAATTTGAGATCCCTCACCTTTAGAGTGGGATCATTTGAATTCGAAAGAAAAGAGCTGGTGACAGAAAAAAAACTTTCTGCTCGGGCTCTTCTAATGAGATAAAATTCCCCCTTCTCCCCATTTCCTAGCTATAATTGCTGATTATGTTGTTACACAGGAGCGGCTCTCCGCTCTCTCCTCCCCATCATTATGATTTAGTCTGGCATATCGGGGTGCTTCAAACACGGACTGAAGTGGTTTGAGTCTAATTTAGCACTCATTTAGGCCGCAGGTACCGACGAAGGTAAACACCGCATTGTTATAATTAATTACCCCTTAGGCCTAGCCAGGCCAGCTCTGTTTCAGCTGACCCTTATAATAATAAGGCTTAGGGGCATATTGTATTTCTTTTGACAGATTAATTAGAAATTCAGCCGTGGAGGTACAAAGCAACTCTGTCATGAATATTTAAATGGACTGACACAAAAAATCATGAAAGGGCTGCTGAACTACATGACAGACAGGGGATATTAGCCAAGTGATTCTAATCAATAATCTCTTGATCTCTTACATATTAATACACTGCCTGCTGTTATTAAGCTCCATAATAAGGAAGGGGAGAGAAAGTTAGTGTAGCTCTGCTGTAGGGCTCGCCGGGCCCCCAGTGTATACACTAACTGACGGAGAAAATGCACAGAGGAGCCGAGCCTCAGCCTCTTCAATCTCATCCAATCTTAAGGAATGGCAGCTCTGAGCATCGCCGGCCAGATAATTATTGGCCCTGACAAGGTGAAGGCGTTTGCAGGCAAATGAGATGGGAAGTAGGATAAGTCCCCAGACCACCCAGCGCAGGGCACGCT
The DNA here is from genome assembly GCA_013401315.1 of Balaeniceps rex. Lineage (NCBI taxonomy): Eukaryota > Metazoa > Chordata > Aves > Pelecaniformes > Balaenicipitidae > Balaeniceps > Balaeniceps rex. The sequence goes on along the minus strand of VYZW01059561.1, from coordinate 112,481 downwards.
CAAAACCAACCGCGCGCTACCGTTCGGGCTTGTATTTGCTTTAGCAGGGGAAATATGGGAATCACAGCGCTTTTGAGTCGTGTTGAAGGGTCAGTGACAGTCGAACACCGGGAGCTTGCTGTTACTGTTGTTAATGTTAACTTTAACACCAAGTCAACTGGATTTACCCCCGGTCCCTTTGCTCATCTCCTATAACATCAAGGCCACCAAGTGAATTAAGCAGCGTAGTAGAGCTGAATATCATCTAAATTCATTACAGCCAGTTCCTCCTGCAAATGGGGGAGGCAGCTCCGCGCGTCGCTCTGGAAATGTGCCGCCGCCACATCACCAAAGACTTTCTTTGTGCTGCACGGGCTCGGGGTTGGTTAGAGAGTTAGCCGCAGCAATGCGCCGGCGCCGGATAAAGGGGGTTAGTGTAATGAGAACTGTAAGTATTCGCAGAGCTAGTATGTTCTGTTATCTCCGAAAAATGATCCCTACAATGCGCTCGTGTGGTGCGAGAGAAAGGGCTCAGCTGGAAAGGGAACTGGACCGGCTCCAGTATCTGGTCAAACAACTTAAAAAAAAAAAAAAAAGATTAAATGACAGGAGCAGGGAGTGATTATTAACGTATTTAAATCGCATGCACACAATGTTCAGATGGGATTATAGGGACGATGTCAGCTTTTTAAAAATGATACAACAGCCAAAATATTAGATATACTTCTTTTTCTTTTTTCCCCTTTTTTGGTTTGCTTTGATTACAAGTGACTCCCGGGGTTGGTGCTCACCGACGGTCCCCTGCAGCCCTGCCCGTCCGCACGCTGTGGGTGCAGCAGCCTGGCCGAGGCCAGCAGGAGACAATTTGGATTTCAGAGCTGGATTTGCCTCATCACAGAAAACCCTGCAAAGGTTGCAGGACTCGCAGTGAATTTGCCTAATTTCCACGGGACAGCTGAACGCAGGAGAGGGTTGGAGGACGTATGTCTGTAGACAGAACATATTTGATGCCACCTGACTGCCGTGGTCTTAGCGTCCCACTTCTAACAAGTACAGACGGGGACTGATAGTGATATCATAAGCCTCTTCGCCCCTAATAACTCATCCCGTACTTCTATCCTTATTTTGTTCTGATTTGGTGTCTCTGAGCTATCTACAAGGAAAAGAAAAAAACAGATTGAAGTGAAAAACCAGTGGGAGCAGCTTAATGAGCAACCCCAAAAGATCTAAGACCCCAGTGCCACCAGAAGAAGACTTTGGCAAGCTATGAAGCCACTCATGATCGGGTGGGGGAATTGGGGGCAGCGCCGGCAGGGTGCCCTGGATCTCACCGCCGCTCACCTCTCCTGCAGGTGCTGCAAAAGGGACTGAAAATGTTTGCGCGAAGACAGGGTTCAGGTTCGGGGTAGAAGGGAATCGTGCCCAGCTGTCTAGCATGCTGTGACAAGATTTTATTTCATGTTGTGATTGCACATTGAACCGTTTCCTAAACTCCGTTTCAAAAATCATGCGTTTATGGGCACAGTGCCATCATGTTTTGGGTAAAGAAGACCTGTCCCGTTTACAGGCTTCATCTGGTGACGGCTTCGCTGCTTTGTGTGAACTCAGCGAACGCTTTGGGTTTTGCAGGAGCGCTAAGTTAAAAATACCTAAATCTTAAAAGTTCATTTAAGTTTTAAAAAAAACCCTCCTCTGAATTTATCAACACTTATATTTGCAGATCACACTTTACTTGCACTTATAAGTTTAAGTCTAACCCTTCTCATGGCTTCAATGTTGCTTTTAAACCTCTAATGCATATTTAAGTGGTAGTATTAAAAAACAGTGCGTCAACTGCCATTGATGTGCGATGTAGGGCACTGACCCTTCGAACGCATTATCACGTCTTTGGACCCATTAAATGGAGCCGTTTCGGTTTCTCTTAATTGGGTTGTGCAGCGTGTAGCGGTTGCAAGTGGTTACAGTTTATGCCATGAATTATAATAACCATAATATCGGTTAGTGCGGCAGGGATCTATAGGGGTACCAAATGCACGTGCTCCGTGATTGCTGAGAGTATCACGTCTATTCAACTTGTCAGCCCTCCCCTTTAAAAGTAATAGAGGTTTAATTTACGAGATCAAAATCAGCTCGTGGTCGCTACTCCGCCTATGCCTCTTAATTAAACGGAGTGTCTTCTTCCAAGGCAGTGCTGCTGGGCTGGTTCTGCTCATGAAACAACGTGCTGTTCCCTGTGCATCAATTTTTTTAAGTATCTGGCCCTCAGAAAGAAACCTGATACCACATCCTATCTGCTTTTGGTAGGAAACTGCAACTTCTCTTTCCTTTTTTTTTTTTTTTTTCCCCTTTTAAAAAATTAGATGTCAGAATTCATTTGGACCAGGGCCAGGGTATTTTATGGCAAGTTTCAGCAGCTGAAAATATGTGCATCTGATTTATAAAGTTTTGCAAATCGATGTAAATGCGAGACGGAGCCTAACGACGGTGGCACTGCCTGCCATGCTGTTACAATTAGAGGCTGGCCCACACTGAGTCCCTGGCATGGAAGTGGCCTGAACTTTGGATCTCGAGCTGTGTTTCCAGGGGCCAGATCAAAGCTCCAGGCCCTAACACTTCTGAAACGCAGAGATTTCTGGAGCTGGCTCAAAATTTTATGGTCAGGACCCATTTCCAATAATTAGTACCATTGTCTTTAAGTACCAATGGAAGTCATGATGTTTTATCATTTGCAGCTGGACATGCATGAGTACCCTTCTTGCTGGTCCGGTGCTCCCAAAGAACAGATAATTAAGAACAAGGAAAACAGACTCCAAGCAAATGCCAAATTAAATATCCAAATGCAAAATGTGTAGTAATTGCAATAGTAACAGCGGTGATGACAGCAACAATCATTTCTAGCCTAGCAGTTTTGTTTATAAAAATGTTAGTAAAAGGTGCAGAGCTGGAAACAAATAACTTTACCTCAGCCCCTTTATTGCAAAAACATAATAAAGTGCAAGCCAAGAAGTAAATTCATTGCAAGTCATATTAAAGGTTTTGGACCAAAGTGAAGCTGTTACAAACTCCATCTGTAAAAATTGTGTAATTATTATGGGTGGGTAAAATCTGGCAAGAATTATTTTCTTAAGTAAAGCGTAAAAGAGAACAGATGTGCTGTAACTGACACATTTATTTTTGCCAGTTTCACTAATTCTGTACAAAAAGTTGATCTCATTTATCATATTATTCAATGGATTTCAAATTAGCGAGGCAACGGTGACTTTTTTCATTGTCCCAATTTTAATGCCTGAGAAAAGAATGGGGGTGGGGAAGGTTGTCTCACAGAAAGAAAATTAATTTGTTTTATTGGGCACTGAAAACCCAAGTCTTTTGTCAAACAGAGAAGAAAACATATATTTGGAGGGAGAGCTAGGTCACTAGTTAAATGTCAAGGTCTGCTAAAATCAAAAGGTAGGAGGGGTGGGTGACAATGAAATCTAAGTAGAAAACCATAAATGTAAAGAAACACCACTGTTTCTGGGCTGGGGTGGAATGAGAAAAATGGCCAAAGACAAAGATAGGCAGCCTGGGTCTGGAAGTAATTACGGCCAAGTGAAGACAACTGAATTCCATATTACTTTGGTGGATGTCTGTAAAGGCAGTTTGGGGAGGTATTTTGGTAAGGTTTACTTTTTGGAGCTTAGCAACATAAATTTGTTGTCACTGAACTATTAAATAAAATAGACACATGTTGGCAAAGAGCGCACAGCCAAGGGATGGAACTGATTAAGGGACAGCCTATGAAATAATAGCTTAAATGGGCCCACTGCAGGATTTTAATATCCCATGACAACACTCAATTGTCAAATTCTGCTGGAGTGTCCAGGATGCTACTAAAATTAAGCCAGAAATTCCTAGATTTATTCTATTTTTTTTACAGCTAAGAACAGGAAATGCCAGTAAGCTGTGAGAATCTGAGCAAGAAACAAGAAACTGGGAAGAAAAGAGGATGGTCTAAAATTTTATGAGATTTCTGCCATTAAATCTATAACAAACGTCTTTCACCTACACACGATAAAGAGGCAATGTGGGATTTTAATTGGACTTTTGGCTTTTCTTCATTTGATTTAAACCTAGGTAGAATTTCAAACAATAACACTGGAACACCTGGTTAACACGTTAGATGATATGTATAGTTGTAAATTGTGGTTTTAATAGGTGCTCACTGGGGGATTGCAAAGGGTCCCATTGTTCGGCTTGGCAGATATTAAAAAAAGTTCATGAACTACTGGGATTTAAAACCCTCTCACATGATTTTAATATTACTCCAGTAATGTAATTTGATAATTTGACCAAACTTGTGGCCAATTTGTGGACAGAGGATCTAATGGTCACGTTATGTGATTAAAGTGCCCTGATACGGGACTAAGCATAACGCCCGTTTTAATTTATTGCAACAGGCCAAGCTGGAGCACAGCAACAGTTACTGAAATCTGATAATCATCATATTACATGGGCATAATCAAAGAAATGCACGGATGAAGTCTGCTTCCAAGAATAAACACAACCCACAAATACTCTGCGCATTTCTCCGCTGCGAGAACGACCTAGGGTAAACCTTTTTGGCAAGTAAGCTTCCTCTTCCTTCCCAGTTCAAGAACAAGGACTCATCAGGCTTAAAAGAGACCAGTCACTTGAAATGATTTTTTTTAAAAAACCTTTTAAGAAACTTAGGTCTATTTGTGCCATCTGAGTTTACATTCTGACTTTAGGCCTCCTGCATAGTCAACGGAGAGAAGAGGACTGCCGAACTGGAAGGGTCATCAATGGAGTTAGTTTGGATCAGGAGTGCACATTTGAAGGAAATCACACAGTCATTGCCACTTACTGCACTGTGTTTCAAATTGCAGAGAGGTTCTGGAGAGCCTGAGCTTGAGACAACTCAACCTGCACGAGCCCCTGGGACCCAACCAGCTGACTGATCCTATAGCTCTACCCTCCCCAAAAGGTTGACAAGGTCTGAGTGGCATTCAACGTAAGATGTCACCATCTGGTTGAGAGGACTACCAGATGGGTGAAAAACCACACGGATGATGGGGCTGAGCACTGTCATTGGTGGTGATGCTGTGCCTCCTGGCCAGGACCAAGTGTGGGGTTGTGGTAGCCATTCTGTGACAGTTCTGTTGGATGTCCTCACCCATGGCTGGGGGTAGTGATGAAGCACACTCACCGCAGGTCCCCCAGTGACACTCAGCTGGGGGAAGCATCCATATGCCCCAGGCCTGGGCTGTCCCCGAAGGGCTGCAGGATGGGGCTGGGGGCACCGGGTGAAACTCAGCCCCGTGCCCAGGGAGAGGGACCACTGGTGGTGGCAGTGGTGGGGGTGCTCCATCAGCAGTGCAGCCCCAAAGCCGGTAATGTAGGGATGGGGTCCTCAGCACCAGCTGGCTTCCCCTAAAGACCTCATCCTGTCACCCTCTGCCTGCTGGCCCGAAGCCTCTCATACTCCAGAGCAGTTCAGCCCTTGAACTTGCCGCTGTTCCCAATTTAAATGCCAAAGTTAGCAAACTGGATTCAGACTGTGAACGTCTCCCCCTCCCCTTTAGAGCTGATGCTGAAGAGACCTTGGTGATACAGTTTTAAAATTTCAGAGCTCGTTTTTTTTTTTTTTTCCTGGAGTATTTTGTCCTTCCATGCACAGCGGTGAAGTTTTCCTCTGCTTTTCAGTCCCCTGATTGTCAGCTCATGAGCTTCCAGCTCCAGCTCCAGCCCCGTTCCCTTCGTTGTATCTCTGCTTCAATTTTACCTGATATTTGTCCTTAGTTTCTATGCCTCTTTGTTGAGTTTCTTGAGCAAGTTAGAATAATAACTTCGACCCAAAAAACTTTTCCCACGTCTCCTTTTCTCTTTACACTCCTGCTGTAACTGTACACCTTGCTTTCCTCCGCCGCTTTCCCACTTAGAAATCTTTCATAGATAACAAGACCTCCCCTAGGCCCTGATTCAGCAGAACGCTTAAGCATGTGCTTAACTTTAAATACCTTTGTAAAAGCTTTTGCTGAATCAGGATCTTAGCGTTTCTCCTCATCTAACTGCTGTTCTCCCATGGTTATTTCAGTATTTGCTTACAGGAAAATCTGAGCACAGAGTTCACGGATGATGTCAGCAGTATTTTTGCCCCATCCAGCTGAAGTATTTAGATGCACTCAGCAGGAGAGCGAGGCAAACGGCATGCAGCAGTTAAGCCGATGCCCATCAGGCTCTATACCATGGGTTTTATCTGTAAAAAAGTTTTGAATGCTGCTACTGTCGGGTCAGTTCCACCAATGTGTAGTGGTAAGGATGACAAACCTCCTAGGGTAAACTGGCATTTAAAAATGTGTAGTGTTTCATCTCGGTTTCCACTCAGAAATTTCGACCCAAATACCAGCCATGTTCAACCACTTGATTTTTACAGATTTAGTCCAAATGGCTGAGAGATTGCTATGCAGCCAGAGATATTTTTTTCCCTCATAGCTGTTAAGTACAGTTGGTTTCAAAAAAGAGGTTATTGTCCTTAATAAACTGTTGTTACATAAATGTTTAATTCCCTTTGCCAGGAGGCAGGACGTGATGAGTCTGTAATTCATTTTAAAAGGTATCATGGACCAGCGCAAGGATGACTGTAATTATTCATTGCAACCAGAATCAGCTGTAGTCCATACCAATCATACCAAGCACTTCACTTTGAATATTTTTTTTAATGCTCTGCTTATATACGTCACCTTCTACTTTCAAACTGTAACTACGTAACTGCAAGGTAAGTTGCAGTCTTAGTGAGATTTGCAGAGCCTTTCTCCCTCCTTGTGAGCACGAGGAGGTCTGATCCTGTGAGAAGGGCTTCCTGGGGCTTTTCCTGACGGCTGGTGGCGTATTTGGAAGCCAAACTTGTAAGAAAAATGATGCAACAACATGCAGATGGAAGGACACAACGCTCCGCCAGGTTAACCTCCCATGGTCGTTACCAACTGCGCCACGTGGTGCAAAAGGGCTGTAAAATTTAAAGCAGGAGAAAGCAGAACCATTATATTTAGTACTTCTTTCCTGCTTCGTGCAAGGATCTACATAGTTTCCCACTCTCCATGTAACACCTTTCCTTTCTCTGTGCTGAAGGACTAAAGGGCTCAGAGGCCGTAGAGAAGCCTTGGCCATAACGTTTGATGTCTGGGAGCAAAGCTGGTAGAGCGCGGAGCGCACGTGTAGGTCTCTGTGAACACACCTCAGCAAACTGGAAAGTACAAGGAACCACAACGGACCCAAATTATGTCGGATGGATTTTTCTTTTTTTCTCTCCAATAAATATTTTGTGCACGTTCAAGTTAAGTAAGGGACAGACCAAGAATTCCCTCCCTCCCCCTGCAGTAGCTTTATGAACTGTAAATTATTTTTTGAAGGTTTTTCTTCTTCTCCTGGCTCAGATGGGAGGGGAAGTTGATGTTTTCCAAAGGGTCATGTCATACAAAAAGGAGAACAAACACCCCCTTATAGGATCTAGTACCTGTTTGGGTTACATTTTGGGGTAAATTGTAAAAACATATTAAAATCTCTCTGCAAGTCCCACTTTTGCTTTGATGTGTAATGTGAACTGCTCGACCGATGATGGTGAGGCTGTGAGTATTTGGGGTTCATTAAACCGCTGTTATCAAAATATGGTGTAATTTTACCTCAGTAACCTTACATCTCTCTCTTTCTCTCCAGTCTAAAGCTTTTTAGGGAATAGAAAGCATTTTCTTTATTTCTGAAAATCACTTAACACATTCAAGTTTTAATTAGAAGTAAATAATAATTATTAGAAGAAGGGAATCTCTCCCAAATGCTAGGGCAGTTTGGGATTAGGTTGAAATGCACCTTTTAACACCATAGGCCATTCTCCAGCGCTAAGCTTTGAACTGAAGTTTAGAAAAATAAACAAATTCCTCCTTATATGCCGAAGGCTCAACGCTGACTTCACGACTCCACGGCAAGCTAGGCTCATCCCAATAGATCCGTACGAATTAGTCTGTGTTTATATGGATGTGAAGAGATCTGTGTGTTGGCCAGCAGGCTGGAGTAGACGCAAAATTGTCCCCGGTAACTTGGGGAAGTTACTGAGAAAAGGCTTGTTCAAAGATCTCGTGTGCTAGAAACAGGAGTGGAAGGATTGAAATGGTTCGTTTTAAGGAAATACGCTCCCACTTGCAGTTTATACCAAAACAGTATGGAGAATAATCTGATCTTCTAAGCGATCCAAGCCAAAGCAAGCCCAATTAATCTCAAGCAGATCCAATACAACGTGGTGCATATTGTTGAACGCTGGAGTCCTGCCGGCCTGCGTGAACTCCCCGGAGAATGCCAGCAGTCGCTCAAATGTCCATTTTTCCAGGTTCACCATTGCTAATGCACACACACCGAGCACACAGTGCCAGCGCTGGAAGACGGCGGGGTCTCTGAAGGCCCAGCCTGAAATCTTTAGCAAACCCCATGTGTCTTTCATTCATTTCAATAGGAAACGTCGTGGGACTCATGAGATTCCATTCATTTTTTTCAAGCAGTTGTACTAAACGTGTCTGATTAAACACTGCGCGCAGCACGATGCGTGCTCTGGAAAGAAAGTTTCCTCTTCACAGCAAACCACGCAATTTAATAATACTCAGGCAATATTTAGAGAAGAGGCTTAATTGGGATATTCCCTATCGTGAGTAATATTGGGTTATATTTTACGACTTGCGAAAAAGGACACGCTGTAAAGTCATGTAAACATCGCGTGTTGGGTTCCTGTACACCAGTAAATAGCAGCTGAACCGGTACTATTAAATGTTCAATTTAAACACATGCCCAGATACCTCTCCTCCTCTAAATCAACAGTTTCCCTCCAGAGTGATGTCAATAGACTGCTGCACATGGTACCTTCTTTTTTTTTAATAATATCTTCATTTTAATGTGGATATTGCCTTTTCACCTGGGAGCAGGGCTCTATTGAAATTCTAATGGGAGAGCGTATTCTTTAACATGAGAATACCGAGGGCCTGCGTAGACGCGGAGCAGAATGAGAGATGGAGCATTAACTGATTTTCCTCCCTCCAGAAGAGGGGCCTATGTGGGTCAGGCTGGCAGGGTTTTTCCTTTCCTATTTGCCTCCAGTTTCATAGCAACAATAATTTTAAACTTTATATTCAGCGGAGGAAAAAGGAATCCAAATGCACCTGAATTACTGTACTGTACGAGGGAATTTAATTAAGAATATACACATTAGAATTTCAGTGGGAGCACCTATTTAATGTTACTTTATTAAGCCTTCTATCAAACCCTTTTTTATGTATATCAGTTGATATACAATTAATCTGCTCTCTTGTGAGAAAAAAATAGCACCTGAGGTGGATGAAAAGTGTCAGATTATAATAATTATAAGCAGCTGTTCACTTGGAATCACCTCTGGCCTACATGGGGGATGCTGTGAGCTACCACTTCTCACAACAGACCACCTCATTAGACTTGACCTTCCCAGCTGGGTATTTCATTTGTGTTTTTTTAATGGGTTTGTATACCGCAAATCGCAGCCCCTCGCCAAGGCTGGCTCTTTGTTGCTGTAACAAAAGGGAGCAACGCAACTTTAAAAAAAAAAATGCTGCTACTGTGTGCCGGCGCGATGCCGCTGGTGGAGTAGGTGACTCCCGGTAAGGGACCGGTAACGCAGAGTGCACTGCCGTCTTGCTCAGGGTAAACGCATTTTTCTCAGCTTTCAGGCAGTTCTGTTCTGCTCAGCCTCCAAGTGTTAAAAAAGAAATGCGTGTGCAGCTCTTCTTGCAGGGACGCTTGGCATCCCAAACTCCGGCGTCAACCAGCACCGAGGAGCCCGAGACGGAGAACCGCATCTGCGGCAGAGAGCATCTTGCTCCCAGGCAGCGAGGGATGAACCCGCGCGCCCGCGGACCAAACTGGAGACCAACTCAAGAGAAATTTTATCTGTGCATGAATTTGTGAGTGTGCCGGTGTTTCCATGTGTAAATGTACACGGAGATATAGCGTTCTCGCAGATGCGTTCCGTGCACCATATATATGTGCACATGTACATATAAAATTAAGAGATTAAAAAAGCTTCTGAACAATATATCTGGTTTCTTTTCCCCTTCCATTTATGTTTGTAATAAACTCACTCTCATACAATTAGCCTCAATTGTTTTTATATCTTCTGAGGCAATAATATAGGCAGCCTGGGGAATACAGTAGTAATCCGTATACCTGTGTTCATTTACCCAAATCACTATGGTTACAGCCAGGGCAAATTGTTTACTGTGAGAATCTTTGGAGCCCCTTTCCAGATACTAATGACCTTTCTGTTCATCCAATAACATCAACAAACCAGGGAGGCTGCCCACACCATTAAAGCCAATTGCCTCTCAAGTTACTGAGGGAGTTGTGCTTTTCCTCATTTATTTTCTCTCATCTGATGTAACTCACATGCCACTTTCTTGTCTTTAAAGAAGGGGAAAAACTGTGGATTATTGATTTGCTTCTGAACAGAAGACCAACCTAAAAGCCCCAATGAATTGTCACTCATTATTGAAATTACTGAACACTAATTAAACTGGCAGCTCAAATCCCAGCAGGCCACACTCATCTGAAGCTGAAATTCAGACACTTGGACAGTGGAAGAGAGAAAGCGTTAGCAACCACCAGGATTGTAATAAGCTTTGCATTAATTTTTGTTTCTTAAAGGCACATGCAAGGTTTGTCACAGAGCAGGCAACATGCTACCTGGACTGGGGTTAGACTTGCAAGGCGTTTGTCCTGATTCCCTTCCAGGAGGCATTGTTCCAAATGGGGATCCTACGGTTCCCGGGCGGTGCTCCCTTCCTCGTCTGACAAACCAGAGCGCAGCACTGGAGCACTGTAGCGTAATGCAAAGACTAACGCTGGTGATGGTGGCAGAGGAAAGGGTTTAGCATTTAAATTGGCTGGCTGAGAGGAAACTGAGTCAGAAAATAGACATGGCCTCACGCCTGTGATACTGCCCGAGCTTCTTGAGCACTAATAAATGCTAAAGATCATCTAGAATTCATAGAGCCAAATTTATTAAAAAAAAAATCTTTGGCCCATTTTCACAGGATGTTCAAACTGCGTATAAATTATGCATGCTTAAGATTAATCAACCTCAATTTTTTTTTTTTTTCCATGCCTGAGAAGTAACCCTTCATTTGTTCAACTTCAAAGAGGGCAGAACCAGCGGAGAGTGGGCTGGGCTAAGTATTCCAGTTGCACTCTGTATTTATGAACAGGACTTGATGGCGATGCTGCCGTTAGTGAGGGAAGGGAAGGAGAGACCTGGCCTCAGCCATCCCATAGGTCCCTCTCAGTTCTATAGCCCATGCGATATAATACTCAAAGGGCAGGGAAAATAACCACTACAGACACTTATGAGAGACGTTGGATCTTGCATAGTCATAATCTGTTCTTTAGAATCACGGCTCCTGCTGTTAGAGGGACGTACACATATTCAGCACTGCATATACAGTACCCTTTATAAATATGGCTTACCATGTATGTTCATCTCGTGCCAGACTTGGTTCGGAAGAAATGGCAAAACAATTTTCACTCTTTCTATATACACATTCCTACTAAATTGCCCAGCAGCTGGTCCTTGGGACATGACTGGCAGAAGGCTTTCGAGTGAAAGATGGAGAGAGAAATCTTTTAGGCAAATATCACTCTAGATGAAACACTTTGTGTGTTTCTGAGGGGAGCAGGGCCCTTGTCCGTCTGACAGCCACAAAAATTGAATCTTGCTGCTTACGCCAGAGGCTGGAATTGTTTTAAAAGTTTTGCAGGGAGCAGATGTGCATGGCGTAGGCACCGTGAGGTCCTTCCAGCAGCGGAGTGTTTTTGGAAAGTTTAAGTAAAATTATTAATTATTTAATTCTTCTAATAAAAAATTAATTGAATTTTAGAACAAAAGAAAGTGCAAATATCACCCTTCTATATTTAGGTGTGGAAACTAAGCTGTGGGGAGTAACTTAGGAAAGAAGGGAGTGAAAATGCAAATGTCCTATTGTATTCTGCTTAACCTGTTATCTGACAACATCCCTTCTGCCGTTGAGTTCATCCGATCTCAACACCATGAAACGTAAGGGGAAGGAATCAGCAGTGGTCTTAATATGGGAAACTCCTAGATGGGTTACGTTGTCCACCCTCGTTTGATGATGTTCACTGCCACACAAGGTCCCAGGTCAATGCAAACCAAAATGCACCCATTTACTAAGGATGCCTTGGCCAAGCCTGGGATTTTAAAAGAAATCTGGATACCTGGGGGTCCTTTAGAAAAAGTCTTCAGCCTGTCTATAGGTTTACCCCAGCCTACGTTTCAACATCACCTTGACAAGGAAGCAGGTTGGGATGGTTGTGAATGGTGGGGCATGGCAGAACCATACAGATAAATCACAGCTGCCTCTGGACCCAATCCTGCAAGGTGTTACGTACCCAAATGCCTGGGATCACCACTTCGTTTGGAGCACCTGAATAGCCCAGGCATGTGTTTAAAGCTCTGAGCCAAACCGAGCCAAGCATAGGCACCAGGAGGGACCTGTCCTTGGGGGGGAGCTTCTTGCGGCATGAGGAGTTAATTAGCAATTACCTATGCAACAGCTTCCAAAACCTGAGCTGGCTCTTAAAAGAGGGCTCACCCTGCACCTATTCTTACTGCTGAGATGAATTTCAGCTTCTGCAGTGGCATACAGACAGAGGTGAGCATTTATGGTAGCTGTGCCATGGCTGTTAAGTGCTGCCATTTTATTGTAGTTGGAGGAGGAGCGGTTTAACAAGACCACTACCACCAAACAGCGCAATATTTCCAGGCGTCTCTTTTTGCAAGTCACGGTCAAGAGGAAAATAATTTCCATATGCTGGCCTTATGTCTTGATTTTTATAGAAGTCAGAGGGATATTTATTCCCCAGAGCAATGCTTAGTTTTTCTAAAAAAAGTAACGCTCCATATTTTCTTAAAACCTTGGATTTAAACCAAGAATCAGTTATTTAATTCTTCTCTTAAGTAAAAATTAGGACAAACTAATATTTATTTATTTTAAAATATCCTCTGTAGCTTTACGTTAAATGGTTAGAGCACAATGCAATCCTCCTCCATACACGAAGCATCTTTTTAATATGCCCTATCATGAAATTAATTGGACATTAAATAGCAGGAGAAAGACATATAATAAAACCTGCAGTTATCACAGTTCCCAGTGTGACAATACCCAAAGGTTTGAAGGTTTAGTTAAGCTCCAAAAGTTTAAATACTTTTCCAAACCTCATTGGGCTAGAAACAAGCAGGCTTTCTCATCAGGATTCCCAGTATTCCTGGGTTTGGCCGTGGCTATGCAGACTGTCAGAAAAGCCTTTGTTACGAACCTCCGCTAATCCCACTTGTGTCAAAAATGAGGAAATGCAGTGCTCGTGTACCAGCAGCACAGAGAGGAGAGTTAATCATTTGGACTNTTTTTGATTTTTAAAAAAAAAAAAAAAAAAAAAAAAGGGGGTTTGGAATTATTCCTATCCAAAATGTACCCTGTCCTGATTAGACTTCAGAAGAAAAAGATTAAGCAATCATTTTCACGTCGGTATTTGAGAAACTGGGAAAGCTCTTGTCCAAAGCTTAGGCATGCCAACTGTGACTGAGTACTTTAAAATCTTGAGCAGAAAGTGTCTTTTTCAGTAAGAATCAAAGCTTCTTAAGTTCATCTTTTTTTGAGACTCTTTGGACAGCTCTAATTGGGTTTCTGTGTCTGCAAAACAAGTGAGTCCAAAGTTTAACAGGATGCTGAAATGATACCAGAGGCCTCTTGGAAATGAAAGCTAGATGCCCTCATTTCCTTGCAGAATCCTTGCCCTGGCTGCCTTGTGTCTTCCAGAAATCCGGGCTGCCTCCTGTCCTGCCAGCACGCATACGTGGTATGTCGGATGTGCACGGTGTGTCGAGGGGTTCACCCACGCGGGACGGCTGGAGGGCAGCAAGTGCAGCACACAGAGAAGAATGAGCACCTATGGCTCCAGGGCACCTAAATCAGCTCTCCAAAAAGCAAAAATCCTGGGGGAAAATGCTCTGTTTCAAAAAAACCCTTATTTTGTTTTTAACAAAACCCCAGACTTTGAAAATCAAGTAGACGCTTAAAATAGTTGTAAACATAATCTTCCCTAAAAAAGCTCTTTATAGGGAAAAAAATACCCAATCTTTGTATTATTCTGTGCAGATTTTGCATCTGGACATTCCTATCTTTTCCAAACTTTTCCGTAACGCAGCGCGCAGAGACCAAGCTGGGAGCGAAACCCTTCCTTCGAGAGCGTTACAGTTGTGCGACAATATGGCTCTTCCCTGACTTTATTTTTGACTTCCTGTGAGAATTAAACAGATTGAAATGTACCGAGTTTGGGAGCGAAGGGATAAACGTCTTAATTAACTGCCCGGAGAGCACTGTTCCTAGCTGGGTTGGCAGCGCGTCATCTCCAATGGGCCTTCGTGGTCCAGAGGCAGAGAATAAGGTATGGCAAAGATATGAAAACTTTTTCAGGTCCCGTTCGTCAAAGTTGATAGCAGGCAATAGAGCCACCTCGCCAAATTTCTCTTGTTCTTACATTTCAGGGGAATGTTGGGGTTTTTCCCCCCCCTCAGAATAGGAATCAGGACATAACATTGCATTTTCTGATTCACGGTCCAGCTGAAGGCATCATGCGGCTGGGCAGACGCCTAGCGAGCCTGTAACACTTGGGGCTGAGCTGTATGGCTGGATGCTAGACAGGCACAGAATTTAAAGGGAAATCTAATAGTAATGGTTCATCAAAAGACTGAGCCAGCTGCGGTGACAAAGACGACTGAAGTTAAAGACTAAATAAGAAAGCACGCTTGGAAGACTATCAAAAGTACTTTGAATGTTTGCATTCCTTTTTTGGGGGCAATATGTATGTATTTAGTCCCAAATCGTTTCACATCTTTTGTTCCCCCTACTCTGATCTTTTTCAGTGCCTTTGTCTAGACAAGAGACGTCAGGCAAGGACCACCTCGAAAAATAGTATAGTGTGACTCAAAGGCAGGTCCTGATGTTAAATGAAGGAGAACCTCCCGTTCCAGCTGAACAAAAGGCAACCGCCAAATGCTTGCCAATCCAGAAGCAGAATTTGGAAGATTCATTTTAAAATGCTCCTCCAGCTACTTCTTGAGACCGGTTGGGCTTGAGCCTGAAGAGGCAGTTATTTAAGCACTTGAAAGAGACTAAAGGCTCAAGTCTAATCTCAAATACTCAAATGCGTATCACCAGGTATCTCAAAAAATCCATGATTGTACTTGCACATGCATGCCCAGGAGTACATTTTCCAAGACACGCAGAGATGCAGACCCACGGATTGGAGATTAGAAATGAGCTGCAACTCTTGAACTCAAATGTATGGGTTTTTTTAAAAAAATCTCTTTCATGACCTTCCAAAAGAGTATAATTGTTTGGTTCCAGCGTTGTGGAGAATACTGAATTTCTAAATGTTTGGTGAATCACATGCACGTTAATTCTTAAAAATAACTCTTTCGTTTGTTACTACAATTGATTGATTTTTCTTCGGTTCTACAAATACACGTCAGAGCTTAGCAATTTAAAGCACTTATGAAATCTTACAGGACTGCATTGTAAAATTTGACCAGCATTTATTAGTGAAGAACACCCAGCTTTTTAGGCTGATGTAGGAAAGTTAGATATTTGTAAGCTGAGTGCAGTTTCTCTACGCAACCCCAATAGTCCCCACGTACCCTCGCCCCCTACAAAGTTAGAATATAAGGTGAAAGACTTGGTCTGGTTAATACTAGACTTGAATTTTGGATCATCTGGAGATAAAAATACGGGCTTTTCCAGCTCGGAGTGATGAATGGACTTTGCTGTTTAGGAACTATAAGCAAACTTATCTCCCTTGTGTCATCAGTGGGTTCCAAATAAAGCTTCCAGAATGCCCATGCAAATTGAATTTCATCAGTTCTTGTGCCGTTAGACCGTGCAAAGAGAAGAAGTTAAGTCAGACAATCCACAACTGGAATCTGTTCTCCCCCCCGCGCATCTAAAAATACTCCGACTTTACAGAGTCCTACAGAGACTGGATACCCTTTGGCCAGCAACAGCTTGCCTCTCGCAACACGGGGGTGCGCCTTGCCAAGCACTAACAACATAAAATCTTTTGGCGCATGTCCCATCCCTCTGCAAGGGCTGGGGCAGGAGGGGATGCTCGCCTGTAACGGGTACCACCTGCGCTCCGCTCCCCTCCGGTGTCAGCTGGCACAGCCTCCCCTCCCCTTGCACAGGCTTCCAATGGGCGGCGATGAGAAAATTGGGATTCCTGGCAAAATCGGCTGGAGCAAGGCTTGCTCTTGAGAGGCTTGAAGAATGGGGTGTGAGGATTTTTCCACCTGGGTAAAAGGTGATTTTCAAGGACAGGACTGTTAAGAATAACCTGGGTTTCTCCAGCTTTGAGCACATTTGGCTGTTGTTTAGTATTTTATTTGTTTAGCACCTATCATGCAGTGGGTGCTTCACAAAGACACACAGAAATGAAGGTTTTCACCCTTTAAATGTATAAAAGACATGGCTGTCGTGACCAACAAGTAGCAATGGGAAAAATAAAAAGGGAAAGAAGATCAGATGTTGCAGCCACAGGATTGTGTGCTTCTTCACAGCATTACTTCTGCACTTCGGGGTGGTATTTGGTTGCCTGTTGCTTGTGCTTCACCATTTGCTTGTCTTTAACCTGGTTTCCAAGTGAAATGAGGCTTAAACAATTGCACGCTCTGTAGGAGCATCTGTCGGTCTGTCAGTCCTCCCAGGAACCTTTTTAACCTGTCGTACAATTTCAACCAAATTTCACAGAAGATAGCAAATTGCTGGACTTCTTCCTGTGGTTGCACATTTTCTGTGGGATGAGTAAACCTTTTGGAGATGCTCTAAATAGCACAAGTGCCTTTTCTTTGCCTCCATAGCCCACTGGTATGGCAGCAGTTGGCCTGAGGACAGTACGCATCCGTAGTACAAGCGGGGAGGCACCTTCTTCAGTGCTTCTTTATCCCTCGGCTCAGTGTCTCAGGCTTGACGTTGAAACAGATTTGCAGAGAATCAACCTAGCTGAATAATTATTGTTTTGCCAACTTGTCTCAGTGCTTTGCCCATTTACATAATAAAGACATTTCTGGTAACATCTTGCCCATGTGTCCAGGTAGGCAGCAGATTTATCAGGAGCTTAGGAAGAGCGCTTCATCCCCTGTCTCAGGGGAAGGTAGCTTTCTGAATTTTGTCAGGACACAAGACAACAGAGGGGATGATACATTTGTTGGTCCTCTTAGAAACCTTGCACGTTGCCAAGTTGAACACTTTGCAGGAGATCCCCTTGATTCTTGCGTTGCTTGCTTGCTTGATGCAACCCGGAGATAATATTTCTAGAACCTTTTTATTATTCGTGGAGAAATCTGGACTAATAGCTCAACACAATCCTTGTCTGATAAGCATTTTGCAAAGTTGACCCATACTGGGAATCACTCAATTTCTGGACTGAACGTGGAAGAAGACAAGGTCTTCCATTTTGCTGTGAAATATAGAGTTTGGAGTTTAAAACAAAAGACAGATTTATTCCCTTGTCCACAGATTTCCCTTGTCCTTTGCCTGTGCTATTGTGAGTGATGGGATAATTTGCTCTTACTCTTATACGTGATGTTTCCCACACCTTTGAGGATTCCTTTTATTGGACGGGGTGACCACTGATTTCCCGATGATGCTTTGCCAAGGGTTTGGTATCCATACCTAGAAAGATGTTGCATCCCTTTTGGCTATGAAGGGGTGCATCAAAAGTAGCTGCCTGCAAAACACTGGTGACTACGGCAGCTGGGACCTGCAAACCTCAGTCAGCAGCTGGGGGCAAAAAGTTGAGGCAGTTTGGGAACTCAACCAAAAGGGATGGATTTCTGAAATTCCCCGAGCGGCTGCCTTTCGCAGTAACCATGACTACTACTTTAACTTAGAGCTCAAATTCAAGTCCTCCTCTTCACCGCTCTCACCCCCTTAAGATTTACCCACTTATCACAGCATATGAAAATTTGAGACAAACTCCTGTTGTTGATAGAGGAAATGTCAGCCTTGGCGAATGTGTAGTTACCATAGATGCCATTCTGTCTGTGCTTCCTCAGCTCTTTTTGGGGGGTCTGAAGAGTTTGGATTCCTACTTCTCCATTCCCTCCTCGTTTCTTCTCTTTCTTCCTCATTTGGATCCAGTGAGCTGAGTGAGGACAAGAAGCTCCGCTAAATTGGAGGGTCTCCCACGCCTCCAGCAACAGCACATGTGGCTGTGCCTCTGTGATTTATTGCAGCGTCAGTGTTCGTGTCGTTATTGTTAGGGGGGTTGTAACTATTTAAAACCCCCATTTTCATATAGCTTGTCCATAAAAATTCACTCCAGGTTGGAGACATTCTCAGCAAAGGAATAGTTTAAATGAGTGGAAAAAAAATCTCACAATGTTTTCGGAGGTTTTATGTCATTCTGCTGCAGGTTTTTTGAATGATACATTTTGGCTTGTGTGTTTTTCCATGAAAGCCACTTAAAAAGGGATTTAAACGGGAAAAGAAAGGTCAGGTAAGTATATGAAAGCATGTAAAAATGAAAGATGGGTATAAACGTATACCTATCAATAATAAGAATGTTCCAAATTTTTAACAGATGAGAATATTTTCAGATTATTCTGATTATGTTTCTTCTCTGGAAATTTGCATTTCGCCTTGTGTTTCAAAACCAGCAAAATGAAGTCACAGGCCCCAAATTCAAAGTTGACTGAAATCTGTATAAAACCCTAGTAAGTGCTTTTTCAAGGATATATCTCTGCATTATGGTACAGTTTGACCTGCGAACGGTCTTCAAAATACAGAACCTCACTCTGGTCGGGTAGGTAACGCCATAGGGCTGCGTTAGACCTTAGTCTTTGAGAAAGATGCAGCTCTCCATCTGTTTCCTGAATTAACCAAGAGCCAGACGAAATTCAATCCTTTGTGGCCTTTCTTATCTAGTGGGGACAATAAGCATGGTTCAATACATCCTGGCTTATGCTGATGCAGATTTCTTGAGTGAGGCTGGGAAGGAAAAAGAAAGACAATTTCAACCAAGATGCTGCTTTTGCTCACTTGTTCCCTTGTCACCTAAATAAGAGCGGCTAGTAGAAAATCACTTCTGTCACTACCTTGTTAGATGAGGTGCTAAAATCCTTTATGGACATGTGATCAGCTAATAGTCTGATCATTAGGTATTTAAAAGTATACAATGACATTTAAATAAATATATTGCCTGCACATAGAGAATTTGGGATGCTATCCAGTCTTTCTTCTGCTCCTGGCACCACACTACTCATACCACCCACACAATAGAAGGTCTTGGAATAAAGGTGTTTGCCTTTTTATAAGCAATTAACAAGTTCTGACTGGCTTGTGGCTAAGATGATGATAATATCATTTGTCCACAATAAGATGTTTACTGTCTGTGTTAAAGGAGCCCCAAAGCTGGATTTGAAAAAGTCATCCCTCCTCACATTTCCAGGCTACATTGCATTTCCTCTGTCAGAAAAGCATCTGAAACCACCACGTTTTGAGCAAAGACCCAACAGAACAGGTAGCTTAAAAAAAAGTCTAAAACAAATGCTTTCCCAATAGAAAGAGGTGGCTTAGAAGAAGGGACTCTGGAAGGTTATGACTTCGCTGCTGATCAGGTCACTGTCCAGAGGCGGGTTAAATTGAATAGTCCAGTTACCCGTTCCACCAGCCATCACTTTCTATGGACTCGTTGCCTTCACGATTGTCACAGGTGTGGTTTAAGTCAAAATTAAAATATGTGTGTCCATCTGATTGGCTTTGTGTAAGCTTTTGTATCCCTTGGAGGAGCGGCTGCCAAGCTCACGGCCATGCAGCCTGGTTGGGAGCAAGATCCCCCCTAAAATGGGTGTCAAACCAGGGGTGACTTGCTCCTTACAAGTGCTTCTTGTAGCGTGTGTGATGGTAAAGGCAGGAAAGCCACTTAAAATCTAGATGGTTCAAGATAACAAGACAAATCACATATTTGGCTTCTAAAATGTCCAAAAGCTTACTAGAAAGCAGCAGGTTAGGTATTTACTGGGATAACAACGATATTTGCAGTGACAGAAAACAAAAGTACAAAGCACTCAGTTTTCAGAGCATAAACCAGTATAAAACTGGCAGGAATCAGGAA
>VYZW01059561.1:0-89720 GCA_013401315.1 Balaeniceps rex | reverse complement strand
CTGAACGCTTCCCTCCCTTTTTAGATTAATCATCGATATACAAAAGTTGAGTGGATAATTCAGAAAAACATAGTTTACCTAACAACTTTAACCTCTTCTCTGCTGCTGCCCTATCAGTGGAATCAACACAGTCAATAGCAACACCACTTTTACGCAGTTCCTCCTTTCCTCAAGTGCAATTTTCCTCTTGGTGACATTTTTCCTCTTGGTGACATTTTTCCTCTTGGAATTAACCTGTTTCTTCTTTCAACTCTTCTGCGTGCAAGCTGCTGCCAAGACCTCCATCTTCAACGCTGGGAACTGGTGGCGTGCGGCTGGGGTGGCCCCGATGGGTATGGGCTGTTCTGGGGATGGAGAGGCACGTGGCTACATCTGGGGCCGATGCCCAGGCCCTTCCCCGTGCCATGCCAGCTTTGGGACACATAGCCATAGGTCCATGTTTTCACACAGCATGGCTGAAGTGGTACTTGCATTGCAAATTCTTTGCATTCATTAGAAGATGTAAGCAAATTTGCACTAAAATTAGTTTTCAGGATTCGCTCAGTTTTATGAATATATTTAATACTGCTCTTGAACAATCCAACGGGTTCTTGAGCTGTCCACAATTAGTTTTTTGCCACCTTTTTTGTTACTTGCCTTTTTTTGCTTAGTTTATCTGCCAGCATATGAAGTTTTCTTACACTCGTTTTTGAGGCCTCCATCCTCTTGCTACCTCCTTAGTAGCCTTTGCTGCTCTTAAGGAACATCTTGCTGTAGATAGAATCATAGATTAATAGAATCATTTAGGTTGGAAAAGACCTTTAACATCATCAAGTCCAACTGTTAACCTAGCACTGCCAAGTCTACCACCAAATCATGTCCCTAAGCACCACATCGACACATCTTTTAAATACCTCCAGGGACGGGGACTCAACCACTTCCCTGGGCAGCCTGTTCCAGTGCTCAACAACCCTTTTGGTGAAAAAATTTTTCCTAATATCCAATCTAAACCTCCCCTGGCGCAACCTGAGGCCGTTTCCTCTTGTCCTATCACTTGTTACTTGGGAGAAGAGACCAACACCCACCTCGCTACACGCTCCTTTCAGGCAGTTGTAGAGGGCGATAAGGTCTCCCCTCAGCCTCCTCTTCTCCAGGCTGAACAACCCCAGGTTCCTCAGCCACTCCTCATAAGATGCTCCCCTTAACCAGCTTGTTTTCATATAAATAAATCTTTCCGTCACTTCTCAATATCCTTATCCTTCCTGGGGGCCTATTACACACCTTTTATATGGGAAATCTGTTGATCCTTTGGCTACTTTGGGTAGATTTGAAAGTTTCTTTAACTTGATGTGTTGGACAGTGTGCCCCTACCACCGTGCGGTAGGGAAAGAGCCTTCAGCTCCCGCGGTACCCACACCCAGCGGGGTACTCACACCCAGCGGGGTACCCCCGCCTTGCGGGGCTCATGCCAGTTTTTCCCCCCCTCTAGAAAAGATCAGCCTGAGTTAATTTGTCAATATTACCATTTGTAAGTGGTGGTCTTTTAAAAAAAAAAGTTGCCTTTTATACTTTTTTTTTCCCCCTTGAATTAAATCCTCTCTGGATGATTTAATGTTATTATGACTATTTTCAAGGGTCAGCTACATTTATTTCCAGAACTAACTCAAGTGTGCTTTCCTAGAGCAAGGACCACATACTAATTTTAATGAGCTCGCCCCACAAGTGAAGGTGTCTCCGTGCAGTGCTGGGGATTGGTGCATGGCCCTAAGCCAAACCCTACCCAAAATAAAGGAAAAATCCCTGTGTGTCTCCACAGCTCTGCATATGTAACAGGCACCGCACCACAAATGTGCATGTAAAGGTTGCTGTCCAAGCCCTTAATTTTTTTAGTTTTATCTAAAACTGAGTTTAACCTGCGTGTTGCCTGATCAGCTAACCCAAGCCCGGTGCTGCTGGAGAACAAGCAAATCACAGCTGCTCACGCTGAAGGGAAAATAATTCAAAAGTTTAAGGATTATACTTTATTCATACTGTGATCTCCCAGCAAAAACATCTCAGGGATGTGTGTTTATCTTGGTCTGGGCCCACTTTAGCAGTTTTTACCCTTTGGCTTCACCTCAAGCAAAACAATATCAAGTGAGCCAAAAGTGATGATAAACACACACACACACACACGCACATGGAGAGCTCTGAAGTTTCTCCTTCCCGAGCAGGGAAAAGGCTCCACCAGCAACGCGCTGGAGTTCCTCTCGTTCCCAGCACCGCCGAGTGACAGCTTTATTGTTAAATAAAACAAATTAATTGCTCCAACTGTCTTAACTAGTTGCTAGAAATGAAATTCTTCACTTGTTTAGCTGCCAAAAATAATGACAGAAATATAAATACGTTACAAAACCGAGGGTTTCTCAGGAAAGCTAAATATAATGGGCCTAATTTTGCCCTGGGCAGATGCACTGGGGCAGTTCCCAGTGAATTCTGAGGGAGTTCCGTGAGTGTTTTTAAGGAAGAGTGTAACCCCACACCTGACACATAAAGCGCACATCCCTTGTCTTTATTTTTACTTTCTTTGCTCTAGTGTGCACGCACCTTTGTGCATTTTTCTTTGCACAAAGACTGTTCATAATAATTTTATAATTTACTTATAGTCTTTCCAATGATCGTCTCTCCGTGAAAGGATTTCCTGTAAACCTTAGAAGGAGAAAAATTATTTTAAGTGTGTTCAGTAGAGGTTAATGTTTTGAAAAGCTTGGCTGAATTCTTGGCATTCAGGAAAATCGGATGCCCCTGCCCTCGCGCACGCGTTTCCTGGTAAAATGGACAGAATTTGGGAGCCTCTGGAGTTAGAGAAAAGGTACAGGGACCATCCTGATGAGGTAAAAGGAGGAGTAATTTAATTGTCTAACTCCTTCTGTGCTCGAGAATATCAGACAGATGGGGAGGATAAAACAAGGAGCTCAATAATTAATTTTCATGTTCCTCACTAGTGGGACCTCTTTAATCCCTGTTCCTGTGATTATAGAGAAAGGTTGGATTCTGAAGTTTCACTCATTAGCTACATGTTGTATGAAAATACCTGTATTTTCAAAAGGAATAGTAACAAGAATGAAAAATTTCCGCTATTAAAAATATCTTGGTGTCAGGGACTTCCGCGAAAGAACAAAAACTCTCTGATTCCCTCAGATAAATAATGAAACAGATGGTTGTTGGGAGGTTAAAGGTCAAACCTTCCCTGTTGACTAAAACACAAGGTTGACTTAAAAGATTTTCCGAAGTTATTCAAGATGCAGTGCATCAGCCTGTGTCTCCTGCCTCCTGATGAAACGGCGTGGGCTTCCTTAAAAACACTGGTGGGGGCAGCTACGCTCAAGTGGCTCGTCTTAAGAAGGCTGGCACCTGTTCTAGCACTAAACTGCGCTTCTGCAAACTGCATGTATAATAAAGGATAGCGGTGAATAATTAAGCGAACTTGTCCAGGGATATAGGTTATCCGAAAGGCTAAATATTAAGATTTAATCCGCTTCCTAAATGAACTGCTCACTTCCTCCCTGAAACGGTAGTTGATAAAGTCATCGTGGAAATCTGTGAAGTCCTGAGAATATTATCAATAACGCAATTTAGAAAAATGGAAAGAAAACAAACAAACACTGTCTGTAGGGTTAAGCTTCTGCGTTCGTTAGCAGACGCCTATGAAAGGAGAAGAGGGCATTTTTAAAGCAGCATATAGACTAACTAAAGAGGCAGATGCTCTAACTCTTAAGATTCAACATAATTTCAGCGCAAATTGTGCCATCACTCAAACACACAAACATTTCAAGGTAATTTTCGTAAATCCCTATTGTGATCTAATTTCTTATTAAGGAGAATAAAGCAGGCTGCCGTTGTAATTCATCAGCCCTTTGCACTGCAGAGCAACTGCTGGAGTTCATTTCATGGGTTTTGCTGAAAAAAATAGACTTAAATTTCTGGAATTACTAACAGCAACCTTTGACTAAAGATCTACCTTTTTTTTTTTTTCCCCAACAAATAGAATTTAAAGCTAGATAAAAAAATTGCAGCTGAAATCTGAGAAGGTCATTGAGATCAGAGCCGATCTAAGTACCAAATCCATGAGCCAAAATCCAGACCAAACCTATGACCGAATCCAGAGTGGTTTTCAAGGTACAGTACATAGCAGAGGACAAGCCCGGGCTTCTTGCAAAGGACATCGTTGTGGTGCAGAGCAGCAACGTGTCACGTTAGGTGCACCTGGCATCTCTTATAGCTGCCTTCCTAAGCAAGGTCAAACATCCCTTCCTCATCTGGAGTTAGACCTGGCTCCCACAACCTTCTCCAGACCACCTCTGCAGGCTGTTGCACCTTGAAAAGTGCCCGGATAGTTGGTGCCTACGAGGGGAGGGTGTGGGTATTTGGTGTATGGGATCTTGCAGGGTGGTCCAACAGTCTGGAGAAGAGAGGGTGGGGTAAACTCTTTCTACCCTGTGGAAAATGTTATTATTTCAATGAAATTTTTCTACCATGATGAAAGGCAGCCTTCCCAAAATGGAAGGAAAAATAAGTCTGATTTCCTGGAAAAATCAGTCTGATGGCCAAGAAGTGTTTCAAGGGCAAGCCCGTCCTCCAAGCCGGCCAAAGCAGACCCTCCTGTGCAACCCCCCCACCTCCTCCGAGTGCTCCCTTCCCAGCAAAGCTACTATTTCCAGTCTGTATATGGGAGGGGAGGATGAAGTGAAGGCCAGGGTGGAAAACTCCTTGTGTGAGTGCATCTGCATGTGCCCGTGAGCGTGCGTGCACATTTCCGTGTGCTCGCACCCCTACTGCATGACGCTGCTCCCCGCCACATTCCCACCATCCCGTTACTGCCACCAGTGATATTATAAATGTTCATGCTTGCAGCAGCAGTCACATGAATGCAATAAGACAAATAAAAATCTCTTGCCTGGTAATTTACAAATAAAAGTTCATTTTCCTTTAAAGGAGGCGTACAGCCGCGTGTGCGTGTGCGGAGAGGGAATTCCGCGACTTCACCGCCAAAGAGGCAAGGGACGTCGTGCCATAATTTGACCCAATTTTTTTCCAAATACAAAATGACCTGTTACGGCATCCCAGGGAGAATATGAATTAGCCCAGGTCAATAGGAGGTCAAATAGATAGGGTGCTAAAATCCCTTTACTACTTTGTAGTATCTTATGCTAATTCAGTTCCCTTCTCTGTGATAAACAAAGCCAGTTGAAAGTAGATAGCATCACACAGTGATGGGTCCCAAAGCTACAATTTAATACAAATCTAGTAATTCCATTATACAACATATCCAGTTCATTTAGAGGCATCGAATACTTAAGAAGGTCCAGGACTGAAATACCTTAGCTGATGCTTTAAAAATATAAATAATCCAGCAGAATTTCATTCGTTACGTGAACATAATAGATATGTGTGATAGGAATTCGGGTTGTCCTTTAAAATGTTCCTCAAATGCAAGTCATAGGTCCTAGGTCCTTATACACCCATATTGCAGGGGTTTTAGGCACATAATCAGTAGATACACGCATTAAGAAAAGAAATCCTCATTGTTCTCTCTTTGCAAAACGTGATATTATATGAGTCTAATGAGAATTACTGATTTAATAAAGCTGAACCTTTCGCAATGTTTTACAGGTGATGCTTTTCACCTTGGAAGGATTCTGCAACGGTCTGCAGCTGAACCCCACCAAAGGACACTGCCAACAGGCAGTGCCCCTGGGGCAGAGGAGAGGGGAGTCGCATCGGCCGGGAGCATCAGGGCAAACAGATGCTCTTGGGAAGTGCTGCTGTGTCTCTGATTTTAACAGGGATGCAGACAGCCTGAGCCTGAGGAGGAGCCTCCTGGATCACTGTTTTGCAGGTAACTGAGAGCAGCCTCAGTGAAGCTGCCTTGCAAAATATTGGGGTTATTAGGAGATGCATAAAATTAGGTATGAGAGTCATACACTTCTAAACAGACAATTAGAAAGAAAGACAGACCTAGAAAAAAAGATGTTATGAACAGCTGAAGACTCAACGCAACCAGCCTATGTGCTTTCCAAGAGAGCAGGTTAGGGCAGGAAACCCCCAGACAACTTTTACGAATGATTAAAAATTGCTGAATTTCTGTCTGGTGAACAGGAGCGTGATGATGGTTATTAGGCAGAGAGGGAGAGAAATTGCGGAGCAGCACAAGGAAAGAGACACAAGAAGAAGAGAGGAGGGAGGGAGAGAAAGGAGGAGAGAGGAAGAAAGGAGCAGAGCTCAAACCATGCCAGCACCGTAACGCGTTATATCACTTACACGTACTAACAGACCTGCGTAGCGCGGACAAAGAGGACCAGCCCAGAGAAATGATTGATGGGTGCAAGGGGCCATGTGCCAGCAGAAGAGGAGCAGACCCTCAGCCTGACCATTAATAACCAGAAAGAGGTACCCATGCACTTTGGGGTCAGTAAAGTTGACACTAGCACTGAGAAGCTGTAAAAAGTCTGTGGGTACAACCGGTTTCCATTACAAATAGTGCCTGGTGTGGTATAGGTGATGGTTTGCTCCAGGCAACTAGAATACACAGGAGCAAACAGAGCCTTCAGCTGGACAAAGCACAGGAAAAAAAAATGTAAATTCTTTACAATGAAATTACATGCCCTGAAGGATGGTCAGTAGATCATGGTGGGATTGAGGTCGTACCTGTCCCAGGAGAAAAACAGGTGCAAATACTCCATAGAATGGAAATCTCCAACTCCTCAAATATTAATCTGTATTGTTGCAGCTCAAGGTTTTTGCAGCCATGAATACAATCTCAATAAACAGTTTGTGATATCTGAAGGATGAGGACAACCAGAGTAGTTTCCAACCAGCTAGACACTGCCAACTGTCTGTAACAGCCTGGGTCTCAATGTGAGAGATCTGCTAGAAACTTTTTATTTAGAGCTTACTCTGTTATAACCCTGTATGCAGTGCTGGATTCTGTTAATATCCACTGTTAGTTGCTGGCGTTGTGAGGAAGGGGGGAAATTATCCCTTTAAGATCGCAGAAGAGCCAGTTGAAACCAGCAGTCGTTAAGTGCCAAGGCTCAGGTAGCACAATGCTCGTTGGGACTTGGATATGGAAAGCAGACATTTGTCAGGCTCCTTGGCTTTGAGAATTTAGTGAACTTGTCTAACATAAATTATCAAGGATTAACAATGAAAAGTGAGGTGGTTATTCAACTTCAGGCATCTAACCTAGGTGTCTAAATCAGAGACATGAGCTTCCTATAGCCTGTCAAGGATACTGCTGTGGAGGGACTCTGTGCTCTCTTCCATTTTCCCATGCTATTGACGCTTCTTCAGGCAACAAGAGGATTTAACCCTGCTGGTTGTGGCTGCTATCAGTTTTAGCAACTTCTATCTATAGCTGGGTATAAAAGTTCATGTCTCCTAGAGTTTTGCTTTGGATTTCAGGTTTCAGTCCGAGTCTCCAGGCAGATATCTTCCAGCTAAGATCAGGGCTTTAGGTCTGACTTAAAAATGGCAGGTCTGAGCTTCATTAACAGGGATGCACTGGAAACTGCTTTCATTGGGTTTTGGCTGAGGTCAGAGAGCTGCTAAAATTAACCTGCTTACAGAACAAGCCACAAGAGAAGTCATCAAAAGACTCTGAAGAGCAATGGAAGCAACCTTCTAACCATCAAAGTACTGAAATGCGGAGTTTGCTGTAACTTCCCGTTGCAGGTCTAGTGCACAGCTGGGAGAAGAACAGAAACATGGATCCTTCCCTGCTCATTTCTAGGTCTGGGTGACAAACCTGTGGCTCGTTAAGAGGTGGGAACTAATTGAAGAGGAGCTTGGAGAGGAGGCTGGACTTCTGTTGGCCAGGCTACCAGAGCTGCAGCATGCCAGTCTTTTTATCCTGGCTAAAAGTGGGGGTGACGGCAGGGTTTGGTTGGTGCTGGTGTGGTTTGCTTTGAGTTAGGGAGGAGTTTTGGACCTGGGTGCAGGAAATCTTCTGGCTCTCCCTGGGAGAGGTAAATACAGGTGGGGAGGGGATGGCTCTGCAGCTGAGGGTGGGAGTCCTGAGGAGCATTTTGCAACTTGGAAGAAAATAGGCTTCTTCTGAATGGACTTTTTTGCTCTCTACTTGACACCTTTTTTCCAGGTGAGTGCCAGCGACCTTTTCACACGTCCTCTATGAACTGCGTGTCCTGTTCACCAGACCCACTTTGTAAAGCACCGCAGGCTGTAAGCGATCCGGTGAGTCAATAGCAGATCAGTTATGTCAAATGCCAGCTTTTTTTTTTTTACATCATCATTTGGATAAAGATGTGCTTTTAGAGGGGTAATAATGCTTTTTTTTTTTTTTAATGATCTCAAAGCTCTGGTGTGATTAATTACTAGTTTTTAGAAAATCTTGCTAAAGCCATGTTGGTGAAAATGTTGTAAACTGTTGTTGCTTTTCTTTTGTGCTGACTGTGAAAGCAAACAGTGCCCAGATGTAGACTAACGAAGCTGAATGCGTGTCACCTGAAGCTATAAGAAAAATGTTCACTCTGTCAGAAGATATCCTATTTTAGGTGGCAGTGCACACTATGTTTAGAACACAAATCTTGATGGTAGAACTCCTGAGTTGTGTTATAAACTGTTTCTGATCTTGGGTGTTTGCTTCAAGAAAAGCAATTTCTAAATTAGAGATAAAATTCCTTGTTTAATAGACCCTCACTGTATCTTAACAGTGCTTCATGATTTATATATATGTATAATTCTCACTTTTCTCTGTGGCCTTATAAAAAATACAGTCCGGTTCTTACAAAAGGTCTGAATACATAAAAGTGTTAAAGTCAAGTTAAGAAAATTTCTGCACTGCATGTTCTCCACTCTTGCTAATTCCTTCGCCCAGCCAATAAGAAAGTTATTTTATGGTTTGTCTGCAGTTTTATGGGCTCTTATGAATTACCGGAGGAAATCCATAATGGAAAGATACTCTTATTTCATGGGGTGCGCATTGAGATACGTAGCTGATCTGATCCCTTCCAGAAGCAAGAACTGTAATTATGAGACTTCGAAAATTTTCTGGCTGTTTTACTCCAAAGTGAGACAACTGCGAGTAGCTTGTGTCAGGGCATGCGGTGTGCAACAGATCTTGACTGTCGTTTGGTATCTGCTGTTTGGCCAGGGAAGGATGTTCGTATTTTCTGCGTTGCTGACTGTGTGGATTCTTATATCGTGGGGCATTATAAAGATTAAATTAATACCTATCACCAAAACCACTTTGGAAGGGTGAATAACACAGCAGTGCTCCCTGGCAGTGAGAGTACTGGGTGACTATTGATGTACTGGGCAGTATTGATGGTGGTAGATGGAGGCCTTGGGCAGAACATACAGCTACTGTTCTCTTAGCTGTGAGATTGTCTGCATCCTCTCCCTTCTGAGAAATATTCCAGGTACTCAGGATTTGGCACTGCTACGTGCTTTTGTATGTTCTTGTTGCATCACTAGAAAAATCACAGGGGCTTCTGACCGGAATAATGCTGAGGATAAAATTGTTCCCAAGTGAAAAGGATACATTCAGATATCACTTAAAATCTTGTTTTCTTTCTCTACTCTACCTTGTGTACAAAGGAGGTTTAGGCTGTGGTGCAGGAACAACCAAATTGCTACAGCTGTACCCAATATGAACAGTTCAACAAACCGGCCTGGACTTTAACTCAACCTTTGTGTTGAGTACAAACTTCAGAGTTGAGCGTTAGAAGCAATGCCACATGAAAGAAATGATGCATAAAATAGTAGTGTCCTAGTCCACTTCCCTTTTGGTGTGCATTACAGCATGGAAGTCCAGCATGAGCCTCCAGTTTCCTGAGCAACTTGAAGTATTGCTACTTATCTGTGCAAGCGTTATTTCTGCAGACTCAAATAGAATGCACGTTGGTGAGATCAAATGAGGTCCTACACCACGCTTATCTCTGAAATCTATGGGAGGAAGAAGCCGTCTCTTTACCTAGATGAGTACGACCTTACGTAGCAAGTTGCCTCTTAGAGTATAAAACCAGCTGGCTAGAACTTTAATATCTTGTTCCACCAAGCATTGCTTGCTGTCTCTCAACTAACCGTGTGCCCACACTGAAGAGACAGCAGCCTGTATGGGAAAATAACACAGAACACATGCTGCTGTAAGGCTGCTTTCCCAGCTCACAGGAGCCTCTCCATAGGCTTAATTCTTCCAGGAGCAATATACAGCACCTGTGAGTAGGTCAGATGCAGCCTAATATCTGTCCTGATATCATTGCATTCAAGAAGAGCTATAGTGTTATTTCAGCACTTCTTTGAGTCTCTACATAAGACTGGTTTGTTCTGTTCTAAATGTGACTTTCCCCCCCCCCACCCCCTTCTCTCCTGAAAATCTTGCCTAGAAAAAGGCAAGAAAAAAATGAAGAGTTGGTACAGAGCATTTATTTAAGCTTGAAATGCTGCCTTAACCTGGAAAAACAAGCTTTTCCTGATTTCCTAGCTTTGTGCGTAAGACTTTAACGAGTCACATCTGGTGGTTCTTCATGTCATGTTACATTATGAATCTTTATGGGCAATTAACTGGTTGGGTATGAAAACACCCACGCTAGTAATGGGTCAATGGGCACATCCAGTTTCAGAATTCAGTTCAAATTGTTAAGTCTGTCTCCAAAGAAAAAGCACACTATCTTCATTCTGATGAATTTGATGAGACAGTGGTAGGACATAGAGTAAACAGAAAACTTTCTCTGATGCGTAAATATTGGCTGGTGGAAACAGCTAGTGTTCTTCCCTCCTCGTCTTGCACTTTAAACAAATGGCAATAACCAAATAGCTTCTTCGATGTAATTATATAATATTATGGCCATTGACATAATTATACGAGATGATATGATAAGTTATTTGAACTGTTCTTTGTTTAAAAGTATTACTTAGTGGCTTTAACAATCCCCCCCATATTTCCAGCTTTAGTAGGAGTCGTGCAGCAAAAAAAATAAAAATCTCCTTTGACCTTGAGAAGTATGGCTGGATAAAAGTCATTGCTCAAGGTTGTTTTGCTTCTTTTTTTTTTTCTTTTCCCTCCCCGTCTTCTTCCCCCCTCTTGTGGAGCTTTACAAGTCATTGTGTGTTNCCCCCCCCCACCCCCTTCTCTCCTGAAAATCTTGCCTAGAAAAAGGCAAGAAAAAAATGAAGAGTTGGTACAGAGCATTTATTTAAGCTTGAAATGCTGCCTTAACCTGGAAAAACAAGCTTTTCCTGATTTCCTAGCTTTGTGCGTAAGACTTTAACGAGTCACATCTGGTGGTTCTTCATGTCATGTTACATTATGAATCTTTATGGGCAATTAACTGGTTGGGTATGAAAACACCCACGCTAGTAATGGGTCAATGGGCACATCCAGTTTCAGAATTCAGTTCAAATTGTTAAGTCTGTCTCCAAAGAAAAAGCACACTATCTTCATTCTGATGAATTTGATGAGACAGTGGTAGGACATAGAGTAAACAGAAAACTTTCTCTGATGCGTAAATATTGGCTGGTGGAAACAGCTAGTGTTCTTCCCTCCTCGTCTTGCACTTTAAACAAATGGCAATAACCAAATAGCTTCTTCGATGTAATTATATAATATTATGGCCATTGACATAATTATACGAGATGATATGATAAGTTATTTGAACTGTTCTTTGTTTAAAAGTATTACTTAGTGGCTTTAACAATCCCCCCCATATTTCCAGCTTTAGTAGGAGTCGTGCAGCAAAAAAAATAAAAATCTCCTTTGACCTTGAGAAGTATGGCTGGATAAAAGTCATTGCTCAAGGTTGTTTTGCTTCTTTTTTTTTTTCTTTTCCCTCCCCGTCTTCTTCCCCCCTCTTGTGGAGCTTTACAAGTCATTGTGTGTTCCTGAATATTTTCCACGTTAATTTCTGAACCACACCACAGTCTGCTCTGATGCTGAGTTGTGCCAGTACCTTCAGCAATCCTGGAAGGGCAAGGGAAGCCAAGTGTGGTGTTTTCCACCTTAGGCTTATTCCTTAGCTGTGATCAAAGCAGGTACAGGCTCAGCAGGTGGCTCTCGGGCACAGTGCTGTTTGTAGCACCGTGATGCTCTGCTGCATCAGCCCCAACCTCGTGCAACACAAATCACAACAAGGAGCAGGTTCCTTGCCCATGTCCATGTGGTACAGGAACTCTTCCTCCAAAGTCCTCTGTGGTGGTGGTGGAGGAGAGCAGGGGTTTGCCATGGACACTGGTGGTGCAGAGCACCACTCGCCCTCACCAAGTGAGACCTACGTGGTAGGGTTACAGCTCATGTCAGTATGTTAATAAAATGTACTTCATTTAAATCCTAATGAATTTGAGGCCTTAATTTAAACAACAAAATGATGTTGCTACTGATAAAGTACTGTGAGCCAAAGGGCCGGGCAGCCCCGTGCACCCACGGCTCAGCCCCTCGCTGTGCGCAGGAGCCAGGCACGCGAGAAGTTAAACCAAACATTGTGAAACCAGATCAGGTCTGAACTGTCTGCTTAAAAAGTAACATCTCTAGTTTTTACATGAATTTTTAATTTTAGATGACACCTTTGACTGGAAGTGACAGTGGAGCAGATCATTTGTGTAATTACAGCAACAGTCGTTGAGGAAGGAAAGAATATCTCCAAAGCATATAAAACATGAAATGGATTTGATAGTGTATGAACTCTGTAACCAGAGCTGCAGGAACCTTCTGGCTTAGTGAGGCTATAACCCTGGTAATGTCTTAGCTGAGGTACTAAAAAGTCATGAGATCAGTCTTTCTCTGCACTTCAGGTGAAGTAAAGTAATTAATAAAGTGGGAAAAGTGAACTTTTAATGAGTCTAAGAAGGTTTAGCCACCCTGCTAACAGCAGAAATGCTAATGTGGTGCTGGATGGAAGCAGATGGGACTAGCTGCAGACGGGGTGTTTAGCATGTAAAAAAAATTCTGTGCAATGGATTTGAAGTTAACTTTGTTGTGCATATGCTAAATCCTGTGCGGGAAGACTGCATGCATTATGCACTGAACATGGGCTTAGTCTTCCTCGCTGCCTTGCTTTCAAGTTGCACCTTTTCCAGAAATGTCTCTTCAACATGCCACCGGCTATTTTTCATGGAGCAGGCTGTCCTTAAGCTAATAAACACTCTTATACTCGTTGTAGTGTGTGGCTTTACACTTTGTTGTACGATATGTATACATCGGGGTTTCTTACAACGAATACGCAAAGCAATCTGTAGAAGAACAAGAAGCAAGCAGTAGGTATCTACAAGCGAGGACTGTAGCAATACGTTGCCGAGAAGGAAATTTCCTGTAATGGTTAAATAAGTGCTTAGGATATGTTGCAAGCAACAAACTCTCTCTAAATACCTTGTACGAGGACAATAATCTTGGGCACGGTAATTTGTACACACTTGAGAACTTGGTAATGATCCTAAAAGTCTGTTTTGGATAAATGGGAAGTTCTTTCCTGCTACTTAAAAATGTAAAATCAAATGCAATTTTTTTTTTTGTTGCTTATATGAAGATCACGGCTAATTAGCCTTAGTTAAGTAAAGCATATCCTTTGAAAATTGGAGACAAGTTCCTTTGCCCTCTGAAGAATTGTCTGTTATTTACATTGTTAATATTAATATCCTACAGCCTCTAAACTCTGAGTCGGTGTCATCGGAGACAGCCTTGTAACAAACAACTCAGACCTCCAGTGAAATAATGACTTTTAGAGATTTTTTTTTTTCTTTTTTTTGTTTTTCAACAAGTTGAAATAACTAGTGATGAGTGGAGCCTAATATTCTTAAGGTAAAATCCAGATCCAGGCTGCAAGTCTTTGGAATCTTAATTTGTACCTTCCCCGGCATACCTTGTATGCAACTTGAACGTAAGGTAGCAGAACAAGTGGAGCCATTTCACTAGTGCTGGTGGGAACTACAGGAGCTGTAACTTGGGTGAGCAGCTGGGTGTGAGGGTTTCTGAGGAGGTGAGGTGCTCATATGGTGATGCCCCTGGGTTCTCAGGCTGGAAGGGGTGTCTGGGTGCAGAGAACAGCATCACAGGTGCCTGCAGGAAGGTTATATCCCCTGCTTGTGTTGGGAGTCGATGGCGAGACCTACTCTGGTACTGCTCACCTTGGTTGTCTCCCTTCTGCTCCATCAGTCCTCTGCACCAGGTGGAGGGAAGACAAGAAAAATCTGATTGACTGGAAAAGCTGCACAGAAGAAGGGTAGAAAGCTCCAGAAGGAGCAAGTCGTGGAAGTACAGACTTGTACTGAGAATACTTGCGTATCTGATGGAGTATTTTTCTGTTTTGGAGGGGTAACCAGCTTCTTGAATTTTACCCAGCATGGGTGAGGTGACAGAGTGGGGACTGCGGGTGCAGGATTTGCTGTGCTTGGAAAATGGGTTGGACATCTTGTTCCCTGCCACCTCCAGCTTCTCAGGCTTCATCAGGGACCAAACCAAAGCAAGTGCTTTGCAGCAAGCTGGTCTTCAGCTCGCAAGGCATGGTTGAGTAATAATAAAGTCAGTGCAGATCAGCTGGAAAACTATGGAAAATATTATTGGGGGTGATGTAGAAATGAGTGGAATTCATTAACAGAGAGATGAATACTGAAGGAAAGGGGTTAGGATGATGAGTCAGCCAACAGTCCTTTGTAAAGGCTGCAAAAATGCAGGGCTTGGCATTAAAATCTATTATTTGTGCTTTGCTTGCACTTGGAGATCCTAGGAAAAACCAAGTGCTTTCTATAATTGACATATGTATGCACACAGGAAGACATGAAAACTGCCCCAAGGAGCTGAGTGTCTGGTGCTGGAGTCAACACCAAGGACAGGAGAGAGGCGGCTGCTGGCTGCGCTTAACGTGCCCCGTGGTATTACCAGCCCAGAAGCTTGGATAGCTGCTGTGGAGTGAAATTCTGTTTTCACATACACTGTAAAAACGGAGGATATTCACCAAAGCTGAGCCCTTCCAGATGTGTCCTGATGGAGCTCAGGGCTGCAAGCAGCCTTTAAAAAAAGAAAAAAACAACAACAAAAAAAACCAAACAAAAAAACCCCTCATTTGTTGCTCTATTGAATTATCTGAACTGAAAATAAATATTACTAATGAAGAATTAAATACTTAACAAGAATGAATGATTACAAATTGAAGGCCATAGACTTCTTGTCAGTTATATAAAATTTTAATAGCTAGCATTTAGGTTACAGTTTCTAAACTGTTTAGGAGGGTTTGGAAGCCCCTGTCCCATTAATTGCAATGGGAACTGAGTACCCAGATCCCCAAGGTGACTTTGAAAAATATCTGCCTAAACATATCTTTCTACTCAGCGTTCACAAGGTTGAATGGAAGCAAAGTTTCTGGGATATGATAATTTCATACTAGAATAAATCTTGTATAAGTTAAAATCCCTGGAAGCTCCAAGGTAGTAGGAGTTATGTACTGGGGAATCTTTAACAAGATCACTGAAGAGATTACTGTTCAATAAATGAAGATTTTTATCTTGGCTCCTTTGAGACAAGGAAGACACCAAGGGACTAGAGAGAAGCAAATGCAACCCCAGTTTGAGGGGGGAGGAAGGACGAACTAGGAAAACCAGCCAGGATATAATAGACCAGTACATCTGACCTTGGTGCTAGGCAATACTCTAGAAACATTAATAAAGGATGAGATCACAAAACATCTGGAGAAATAAACTAGTCAGCATGGCTTCATAAAGGGTAAATCCTGTCTGACAAATCGGTGGAATTTTTTTAGGGAGATAATGGGGAAAGCAGGCATGAGTGACAGCGCTGGGCTTAATTCTGTCCTTTCTGGGCTCACGGCACTGATCTGAAAGGATTGCTGGGGCATCTGGGGTGTGGGTTGGAGTAATGCTGGTGTAAGAGGAAGGAATGTGAGGTGTAACAGGAGGCAGTACCAATCTACAACTAATACTGAGGGTTAAACTATAGCTCTACGCGTATGTTCTGGAAAAACTTGAGTAAAGGGGGTATTCGGTGAGGTGAATGAAGTGGAGATGATGGATTAAATCTGCAGAGAACTTCTGTACAAGATTGGGAAAGCATGGGAGAGAAGGGTCCATCACCTCCTCTTGAGACAAACAGTAGATTTTACAATTTGTAGCTCTGAATTGTGAGGATATATGCTGAGCAGATATGTTTTGCTGAACAGATATGTTTTGCAGAACTCGGAGCAAGAAAGAGTTGTAGTATTAATGTAAAGCAGAAGCTAAACCCTACATAGAAGCATGAACTGTGAAGATATAAGAGTTTAATCTGGCATATTGTAAAGTACTTGCCTGGACCTCTGTAGGCTGCCCTGCCTGAGGTAGGACACCGCAGCATCGAATGGACATCCTGGGGATTGGAAATGGCAGAGGACAGCAGGAATGATAGAAGTGCTTGTGAAGCTGCTACGTGCAGAAAGCCTGGGAAACCTGGAAATGTACTCACTTGGGGGAAAAACAAGCTGTTTAAAAGATGATATGATTTGAAGATTTCAAGATGCTGAGGAGGAATTTCAGAGTAGATGAACTATAGATAAACTCTTTAAATTTACTCTGAATCCCAGAATGTGCATTCATAAAATAAGCATAAAGAAAGAAGTAGCTGAAATAAGAATATAGATATGTTTCATCCCATCAGGGTGAAAGAATCTGTTAAATTGCTGACCCAGGATGAAAAAAGAGGCAGCTTCCATTGCCATCTAACTGTGCTGAAAACCAGGGACACTTTAATGGAGCTGGAGGGGCAGAAATCAGCTCTGTCCTTTTCTAGCATAGCCCATATCTTGACTGGTTATGTAGTTAAAGGCCAAATAATTAATCTTAAGTGCTAAGACATGCAAAGAAGGGATGAGCGTGCAGGCAGTGCTGGTGGGTCAGCTGGTAGGTGGTACCTCGCTTCTCTGGATGAGCTGCCCAAGTGACATGAGGAAAGGCCAGAGCTGTACCTGAAGGAGTTATCTTGGCTTGTAAGCTGCATCCTCTGCTGCTCGCCACATCTGCATCATTCCCAGAGGCTGTTTTCACTTTGTTTCCCAAACGGGGGGAAAAAAATATCCCACAAATTCATGGTGTCAAGTGGAAAGCAGAATAAAATTGGAGGGGGGGGAGACACACAACACCAACCACCCCTTAATACCTACAAGGGGATTTTTATAATAAATATTCTCAATACTGAAGAATTCTGTTAGAGAAAACAGCAGCACGAAGTCAAACTGCTGCAAGCTAAACACGTGCAAGGGTCTGGGCTTACCAGGCTGGTGTAAACAGACGAAGACGAGAAGTGCATCAGTCCTGAAATGCCACTGAGCAAAGGGAATGCGTGTCTGCATGCTATGACCTACAAGGAATTATCTACTAGAGATCTTATTAATTTTATTGTTGATCCACAAATACTCCTGCTATGCGTATGACCTGCAAATTAGTCCACTTGTAAAACTGTACTAGTATACTGATTTATGGAGAAACACGAGAAAAATGGAGGCAGTACGCAATTTTTTTTTTTAGCAATGGGAGCTGCATGCATGTTCTCTTATCCAATGTGTACTGAACTTTATGCACAAAAATAGAAATACCACTGTTGCCTCATGCTCAGTGACACTGTTGATGTGATGTGAGCCAGAACAGGCGAGCACAACAGTCTCCTCTCTGCTCTAAAAAAATCACTTTTTCCATCAGATCATACGAGCACAGCTTAAAGCCGCTCACATTTTTCTCAGCATTATTCAAATCAACTAACTAAACTGTGTTTGTTCAGGGCGGGGTGTTTTTCCCTTATTGCAAACAGCTGGCAAATTAATGTGGCTAAAATAAGACTCAGCTGGAACCTTTAAATAAAACTCTTACCTAATGGGAAGGAAGCAAACGCTTCTCAAGGCTTGAAGTTGTTCGCATCCATTTGTTGGTTTGCTCCATTTGTGCGTACTTCTACTCTTCATGGGTTTGATTAGGAGTGGTGACCCTAAAATACCAGGGGGAAGCTCTTTTGGGATTTGTTATTTGACCGCAAACAGGAAATATTAAAATCTGGTGCAAAACGGTGCTCTAACATGCTGTGCTAACCCTATTTGTAGGGCCAAGATCAAGGGGCAGTGCAAGTTGCAAGTGTTCTATCTAACTGTTCAGGTGCCTTTCTTTTCAAAACCGCCCGCTTTGATAGTTCCCTGGCACTTTTTTTTCCCTTTTTGTTAATGTTGACAATATTGTCTAATAGAACTAAATGGAAACTATTACTTCTGCTACTTCAAGTTACTTACAGTAACATAAAATGGAGTAGATGTAAGCTGGAATAACTCCAGTATCTTCCCAGAGCATGAAGCTGTTGTGTCAATGACACCATATTTCTTCTTTAA
Source organism: Balaeniceps rex (assembly GCA_013401315.1). Lineage (NCBI taxonomy): Eukaryota > Metazoa > Chordata > Aves > Pelecaniformes > Balaenicipitidae > Balaeniceps > Balaeniceps rex. The sequence goes on along the minus strand of VYZW01059561.1, from coordinate 71,397 downwards.
CCCGCTTCTCATTTTTCTGCATCTTTCCCCGTTGCCTTCAGGAATGAGTCATTAGTAGCTGCTATTCGGGAAAAAAGTGAGAACTCTTTCAGTCCATAACTCACCCTCACGATTCAAGCACTGAGTCAGTTTCGAACCTTTTTATACTGCATCATCACATAACCACCAAAACAGATGGAGCACTGAGTTTATAAAGATAACACCAACTTCACGACAAGGCTACTCAGGTCTCCCTTTAAAGTCCCATTCAGGTCAGTAGGATTTCATCCTAGACTTCTAAACTGATGTCAGGTGCTTGGAGCTGCTGTACCTGCTTCCTATACATGTATTTTTTTCCCAGTTATGAGCTGTGTGCGTGACTGGTGCTGTGTGCCTGTGACTCATCCCGCTGCACGGGGTGTTGTGACCTGCCTAATCAAGTGCCATGCGACTCTAACCTGCCAAACGTGACGGAAATTGGTACGCAATTTAAATCTGCCATGCCTTTTTTTTTGCTACGGATAAGAGTATGTTGATTTGCCGACCCCACCTGTGAAATGTTCCCACTGCCTGAACTATTTTCTACATAACGCTTATTTTCTTTGTAAAAGCCTTTTTCTATCGATCTGAATTGACTCGTGCGGAAAAGCCTTGCGAGTTCAATGCAAATTGTTACCGTGCGCTTACTGTGGGCAGCGGCGCAATACAAAAGGATGCTTTTGTGCAGATGTGCAACGTGCGTATTTCAAGACACGTCTGTCTGTATTGACATTTGGTCTGATCTTGCTTTCGGAGTATAAGCAAGCAGTCAATTAATGCATTTTTAAATGTTTTGAGGAGAAGCTAAATCCAAAATCCGAGGAGGGCACATGTTTGGGTAGAGGAATGCTGAATATGCGTGTTTTCCTGGATTGAACTGAAATTGATCTCAGTCTTTCAGCTGAGACAACGTCAACTTCTAGACTTTTATCCTATCTCTGTATGTTGGGAAGCACCACAATGCAACCAGAAAGAGCATCTTCTCTAGTTTTTTACCTTGCTGAAATAACTGGTTTTATGAAGTTTTTGAGCCTGTTGTGCAGCTCAGTTACTTTACCAAAGAATCATGAGTAGGTTTGGAGTAGGGGAAAAAAAAAAAATCTCAATTCTTGAGTGATTTATCCATAAACACTCTTGAGCCGTAGGCCCTTGGTGCATGCACTTGGCTCAGCCATTAGGTTGCTCATCTGCCGTAGTACGTGGGGCGAAGTTTTCTTTGCTTGAGGAATATCTGTGCAGCAAGGATTTGGCACTTCATCCATGTACTTGTGGGTGCAGCCTCAAAAAGGAAGACTGAAAAACACAAGAGCAAGGCCTATTTTAGGTAAATGTTTGCCGTCTGGGTAAGGCAAAGCACCCACAGAAGGTACTTGAAGCATTCATGATGAACCGGCTCTAGATTAAGAAAAGTTTGATGGCAAAAAGGCAGTCCACTGCATCTCCTGTTCACAAGATCTCCACAAGCGTGCAGGTAGAGGAGCAGCCCACGGCAAGCTCTCGCTGCACAACTGAGCCATGCTGTTTACCCAAGCTCGGTCGCAGTGACCCCCAGCCAGCTTTTGAGCCTTTCCTGAGCGCAAGCTGCAAAACTCAGTTCAGAGCTGTCAGCTAAACCATAAATTATCAGATTTATACTTGCGTTAAAATATCTCCGAGGCTGACCTGCACATTTTCTTGATAGGTCAATAAACTGCCCATGGAGTCCAGCTTTAAGTTGCATTTGTGCAGATGCCAAAAGAGGGAATAACTCACAAGTGCTGCATCGGGCTTCCTCAATCAGACAACCGGAGTTGCATTTACTTCTTGTGTGTGGAGCAGGGACGTGCCTCCTTGTCTCTTGTGTTGTGGAGTGGAAGTACTTGCATTATAAATGACCAGAAGACAAATGTGAACAAAATCCTTGCTTAGTCCAGCAAATATCTTGTGAGATCCCTTTGTATGTGAATTGAAGAGCAGCAATGGCCAGAATGACCATCATTCATGTAGAACATGCTTCCCACGCTGTGATTTACTTCTATTGGAGGAAAGAAGCACAAAATAGCTTTTAGTGCCTGCATGCAGCAATAATGGCATTACTGGTGGTGCCACCTAGCAAAGGATGGCATCTGGTTTGATGATGGGCAAGTGGCTGCCTCCCTCTGCACCAGAAACAAGAGCTTCTCATCAGAAAGATGAGAAATGAGAACTTATCTTTTGATGGAAGAAGTGACGATTTGGGCAAATGGTGTAAGACTTGTGTTGTTGCCTAGTTTGAGGTCAAACTCTCTTTGTCCATCTGTCCAAGGAAAATTTAACACCAATGGGGTGTTTTTGCTGTTTTTGTGTGCACATCAGTTGTGTTTTAGAATGATTGGTTTGCGTACAGAGACATGAATCCTTCTCCACTTCCTCCTTTTGCTTGCTGCCGTGTGCCAAGGTTGAGGCAAAGCAGGGTTTCACGGCGGGAAGCCTTCTTGGACGCCTGGCAGGGGCTCTTGGTGCCTGCTCAGGAGCCGGAGAGGCCGGTGCCTGCAGGAGGTTAGAGGCTGGTAGGAAGTAAAGCCTTAAGGATGTTTTGCAACCACTCAAAAAGCAGAGCCAGGTTTCTTTCCCTGGCGATATGCATTGCAGCCCAAATCCGTCAAGGCTTCTGCATCCAACTTTAAGCGCAGGAGTGGGCCCCCGAAGGACGATGCGTGGGCTGCGGCAAGCCTGTACTTACACAGGCGGTGTTGATTCAGGATTAAGGTGAATAGAGCTGGCTCCTCTGGGGATGTATATATTAGACTTTTTGAAAAACTTTTGACCTTAGCCATGCTCATTTTGTGTTTTAAGTACTCGTGATGGCTCCCACGACGTCACGCCTCCTGAAGCTCACAGTCGGTCTCCGGTGTGGTTAAAGAGTGAAGGTTTTGAGAGGGGCCAAAATGGTTCAAGGAAATAAATCCCATTGAATTGAGTGTGACCCGAGCACCTCGCTCCCCCAGGGCCTTTGGGTCGTCCCCATTTATAAGTCTTGCGCAAAAATATGAAAAATTCTGGTGACTTTTGGTGCTTCCATTCGAAGGTGAATGGGGAATTTGGGGTCTGCTCAACCCCCTGAACTCTTCTCAACAGCAATGTCGTAGGCCAGGCACGCAGAAAATGGCCCTTCAGATGGAAAGTTATTCCTGAGATCCTGGCGGTTGTAGTGATTTCGGAAGAAAACTATCCCGCTGAAGTATTGTAGCTGAAAAACAAGAGCGGGGGAACTTGGAATGAATACGTGAAGTTATAAATTCATCTTCTGTAGTAACTTTTGCACGTCTTCAGAATTGCACAGGGCTGAAGAGCAGAAAGGAAAGGAAGCAGTTTACACACAAACTACGAAGATCTTCTGAGAGAGAAATCATATTTTTTTAATGTAATCATATCAAGCTAAACCTGCTTTTTCTTCAGTAAGAAAAAGTGGGCTGAAGTGGGAGCACAACGTGTCTGTGCTGCGCCTGGTCCCAGCACCTTGCCCACGTGAAGGACTGGAGTGGGGACGTCGACCACCGAAGCAGAGCACAGCCTAATGAGTGCTGAGTGACAACGGCACTGCCACCGAAGCACATGTGACATTTGCATGAATATCAAATGAATTCATTATAATCACTGCTATTTCCATGAATACCAAATGAACTTCTAATAACTGAACTCCTAAAGAGTTACCATTCTGTGTTTTTAAAAAAAGAAAAAAAAAAAACAAACACAACAAAACAAAAAAAAACCAAAAGCAACCCAAAAAAACCCCACCACAAAACAATGAACAACAGAGATCATGAAAAAATTAACCTCGTTATATTTTGGAGAAGTGATACTTAGACAAAGTGTTTGAAAAAGATTCAAGTAGTTGATGATGGTTTCTGCCTATTGGTGTTTTTTTTTTTTTTTTCTATAAATCTCTCATTTTTGAATGCTAAATACTGGATAATGAGGGTGTAGAATTATTTAATTGCTTAACTGACAATCTTGATTAAGTGTAGGGTTTTTTGAAAATAAGCATCTCTACTGTAAAAGGACAACACAGATAACACTCTAGGAGTGTATAAGCTAATGAAGGGTTCATACGTAGCACCTTTTAGATGGCTTGTTACCTCCCGAAACAGAGAAGCTCTGGGTTTGAGTTAAACATCTGCTTCCACCAAAACCAGAAAACTGAAATCACAGAATCATTTGGTTGGAAAAGACCTTTAAGATCATCGAGTCCAACCGTACCTGTCCACTACTAAACCATGGCCCTAAGCACCTCGTCTGCCCGGCTTTTAAATACCTCCAGGGATGGGGACTCCACCACTTCCCTGGGCAGCCTGGTCCAGTGCTTGACAACCCTCTCCATGAAGAATTTTCTCCTAATATCCAATCTAAACCTCCCCTGGCGCAACTTGAGGCCATTGCCTCTCGTCCCATCACTTGTTCCTTGGGAGAAGAGACCAACCCCCACCTCCCTGCACCCTCCTCTCAGGCAGTTGTAGAGGGCGATGAGGTCTCCCCTCAGCCTCCTCTTCTCCAGGCTGAACAACCCCAGCTCCCTCAGCCGCTCCTCATCAGACTTGTGCTCCAGACCCTTCCCCAGCTTCGTTGCCCTTCTCTGGACAGGCTCCATCACCTCAGTGTCCTTCTTGTAGTGAGGGGCCCAAAACTGAACACAGGTTTGATGTGTGGGAGGTGTGTTTAGTGGTGTTATAATTATGCACCACAGAGTGCAGATACCATCAAATCCGTAAGCAGTAGTTTGCTGCAGCCAGATTAGAATAGAATAGAATAGAATAATCATTAAGGTTGGAAAAGACCTCTAAGGTCATCTAGTCCAACCGTCAATTCCTCCTTCCCTGAGCAAACACCAAAACTCTGGGAGCCTTCGTGCTCCCCTGCCCAGTGGGAAGCTCAGCCCGCTCCTGCTGTTTGCTTTTCCCAGCATGGTCTGCGCTGGCATTGCAGTGCGTGAGCATGGTTGTGACTTTGCCGTCGGTGTTGAAACACAACAGTTGATCTCTGTGAACATGTGCGATGTGGAATCGGACAGGGTAAATGGACTTTGACTTTGTGACCTTCAATATGAAAGAGAAAAGCAAATCTCAGCCATGCCTTTCATTGCGGGAGCAGCTACTGAAATACCAATCAAAAGCTGTAATGGGAGCTTGGGGTGGATCTGTGCAATAAGAAACTTCTAGGTCAGGCGGGAGGGTTGCCATAATAATAATACCAAGTACATTTCCTTATTTAACTTTGTTTTGTATTGTGTTCACCCTGCAGCTGATTTTTTTTTACCTTGTAACATAGTCCCTAATTGAGACACATGAAGCTCATAAGAGGCTTTAGACAAGATTCAGCTAGCCACAAAAGTCATTATCTCATTTTCATTTATTAACATGATATTTCCAATGGATTAACGAGGGTTTCCCTTTTGTTGCCTCTGCTATGGCACTAGCCCTAAAGGGGCTGTTGCCTCTCTCCATCTCAAGTGACTTCTTACTCACATTCGATTACAGTAGTGTACGTGTTACAGGAATGACATTTATTATACTTCTTGAATTAAAATTCCCTGTTTGAAGTAGCTATAATTGCTGGAAATAGGATAAAGTGGACTTGAGTGTTGGTTTTAGCAACGAGCTAATATCAAAATAGCTGCTGCTAGGACTGGGCATTCAAAAATACTCTCCCTAATTTGAAATATATTCAATCCCGTAGTATTTCTGGAATCTGCATTATGAAGCAGAACTGGTAATTTCTATTTTTTGAAGAAGCCAGAGCTCTTCTTAAGAAACTACTCCCTGTACTTTGCACAACACTTATAGTTATTTTTCAAGTGTTAGTGGTCCTACCGTTCCATGAGGCTACAAAGAGCAAAGTAATAGCGCAAATTTTGGTTAACTGGGAGAAGCGCGGATCGGATACCCCAGCAGGTGCGTTGCAGCAGGCTGCAGTGGTGAACCCTAGCACAGGGAGCCTTGTTATTTTCCAAACGTGTTTTTCAGCTCTGCTCACTGCTCCCCAGTTCCTCCTCCTCTCCCAGAAGGCTGCCCGAGCAGCATTACAGCAAGGACCTGCAGAAAGCCTGTCTGCTCCAGGCACTGTCTGATCTTGTCTGACATAATTTAAACCCATGCTTCCTGCTTTAGTTTTACATTTTCCAGGGCCTGAAAGGGTCAGTGAGAAACAAAATTCACCTAAGAAAAATATAGACTAGGCGATTTAAATCAGTGCGGTCTATTTCTGCTTCATCTTACCTGACATAAAGATGCGGCGGGATGCCTGCCGTTAGGTCTGATATAAAATCAAGACCCTAATTATTTGTGGATGTCAGATTTCTCCTGACCAGTTCCTTGAGAGGTCTCATCCCTCAAGAGGGTGAGTTTAACCCTGGCATTTAGGAGAAAAAAAAAATATGTCTCTGCTCTAGCCAACCCTCCCTGGTGCAGCTGGATTTAGTGCTGTTCCTCACCTGTGTTTTGTCCAGAACCGGAGGTGCACAAAGAAAGGAGCACTGGGCTAGCACAGAGTGATGGCGTGCTCTTTCTGGATCAGCATTCAATAAGCCTAAGGATATGAAAATCTGGAAAATAAGCTGTGGGGGTTGGAGGAAGAATTATTCCTGCCTTGTCTTCAGGGGAAAAAAAAAAGTAGCAGGCATATTTAATCCAAGAAGCTCCATCATACGTCAAGTTTAAAATTGTAACCTACGGTGTTTTATAAAAACTATTATGAACACAATCACTAACAGGTTTCGACATAAATTTGTAAACCAAAGAAGCCCTTGCTGATGTGTTTTGGATTTTCTTCTGCTCTCTCTATTCTAGAGGGTGCTTTCTGTTTTATTTGCTAAATGGCATATCAAGGCTGATGTCTTGGGAAACGGGGCTGTGCAGACCTGCGCGGGGAGGCTGGCAGCGGCCGCAGCAATCCCGGCGTTGGCAGCGAGCTGGTGAGCCTCCTGCGCGGGATCTCCCCCCTCTTCTGGTGTCATCACTGTATTCATTTCAAAGGAAAGTTTAGGATGGGTCTTTAAAGGATGGGCTTAACCTTTTGGGGGTGAGGGTAGGGAAGATGCTTTAAAAAAAAAAGTGGCGTACATATAAAAGATGCATTTTTCATTCGCCATTATTTTTCTAACAAACTTTCTCCTTAATATAATAATGAAACTAACCTAGGGCAAATGGCCTTCACCTGATGGGTGGGGGGTAGGTCTTTGGAGGGACCTCTTAAGAAACACACGAAACCCCTTGAGTGACCCCAAACTCCTCTGTCTGGGATTCAGGCGTCTCCGAGCGTTCGGCTCTGCCTCTGTCAGCCCCTTCCCATAGTTTGTATTTCACATCGAGGTTCAGAGAGGTGGTCTGTGTTCACTTGAGCCTGACCAGAAAGGGTGTTCAGAGTGTGTTCTTCCTTCATTTAAAAAAAAAAAAAAGCATAAAAAAATAGTATGAACAGTTGGATTAAAACCTGAGTTTTGGGTAAATTCCAATAATGTGTTTTTCATTGCATGAGATGTGATGCATGTCAACACTTACTGGTCAGATTCGCCTCTTTTTTATGTATCTTGAACAGGCCCCCCTTTTTTATGTAGCAGAGAGGAGTGTCCTGAATATCGTGCTTCCATCTCCATACTGTAATTATTAATATAGGGTAGAGAGAGGTCACCTATGTTTTTTGGCAACAGTTAGGTTCCCATGTATAAATCATGATAAAGTGCTATTACTCTGTAGGGTACACTGGTGTTTTCAATTTACCCTGTGTAGCATATCCTTTCTTTCTTTCCTTCTCCCTTAAAAAAAAGAAAAAAAAGTCTTTTGTTCCTATAATATAGATAAACTCATAGATTTCACAACCAATAAAAATAATATTAATAAAAATGAGGCATTGTTACAAAGTAGGTCCTAACTATGCAGCCTAATGTTTCAGTAAGTCTGTGGTGCACATCCTTTTATAGCCAATTAAGAGGATGTTTTATTTCCCTCATTAAAAGTGCAGCCCACAGTCACCATGTTGAATCAAATAAGTATGAGTTTGCACATCCTGTGCGCAACCTTTCCTTGAGGCACAGTAGCATTTGTCATCTTTATAATAAAGCTTTCCAATTTTTCTGATTAATATTTAAAAGAAATAACATGACCTGAGGAATATATATATAACATCCTTGTTCGAAGGCATTCCGTACCGCACCGCGCGCTCTGGTTTAAGGCTAATGTGCCATTAGATCACTTTGTATTCTGCCTCCTTCTAAGACCTATTTTCCTGTGTTTACGTGCAGCAGCAGTCTCTTTGTGCTCTTTTCTTTCTCCCAGATGAGAGAGAGATCTCACGAGTGCGGGTCGCATTTCAGTGGTCACCGCGATGCTCCTTGTCTTCGGTCTTGCCCTGCCACGTGCAGCGTAGGGGATGGTCCTCTAGAGGTTGTCCTCTGAGCACTTACTGGGTCGTTATGGGTCCATGAACAAGTGTTTTCTGAATCAAACTCCTTTCAGCTTTCTAGCCAAGCAGATGTGGGCTGGAGTGTTGTTGAAAGGCGAGGTTCTGCCCCTTCGTTCAGGTACCAAAACCTGGGCAGTGGTTGGGGACCGCAGGTTCATTGAGTCTCTCTCTTCTGGTTCACGTGGCAATTTGCTAACGTGACCGTTGTGCGTGTCTTTGGTAGAGGTGACCTGGAAAAGTGTGGCTTCGTCCTGTAAAGGCACACCTTCCGATCCACCCATTTCTCCTGAGGGTCTCCATCAGGTAGAGCTTTACTGAACTCAAAGAGCTTCATGGTTACGATAGACTCTGGGAAAGTAGATATCTGTGTTAGGGCCTGGGGCTTCTTCAGGCTGCAGAAAATCTGGCTCTCCACTTATATTTTTTGTTATCAGTATTGCTATTGGAAAGCATATGTCAGATGATTAAAAAGACAGGACCACACCACAGTGAGCTGTGGTTGACAGCGTAATGCAGCAAGTAAGGTATTAAACAAGGGTAAAGAATGAGCGGGCTGAGATTTGACAGCAGAGGTGCTGGAAACTGTTTACTCTTACGTAGCCTTTGCAGTACGTTAATTCCCTGGTCTCCCCCCGTTGTCTCTTATTTATTTTATTTCATTTTTTACCCAATAATAATTGGAGGCAAGCAGAGGAAAATGAGGAGGGCTTTAGGTCAGTTTTGGTATTTTATATTGGCACCCATCACTGAAGCCCCTTAGGCTCTTCAAACCATTACGAGTAATCACAGCTAGAATAACAAAATATAAGCCTTTAAACTTAAAGGCTCAATTATTCAGGGTGCTCTGTAAATTACAGACAAAGCTAACAAATTTCATACATTAGTCATGGTAAAAAATATTAAATTCCATGGTTTGTCACAGATTAATAGGAAAAAAAGATTAAAACGGCAAGTTGTGTAAGTAATTTAAACAAATGGTTGTCAGAGATTCTGCATGTTTGGCGAAGAATTAAATAAGTGAATATCAGCAGCTGAACTTCTTGCAGAGGAGCCAAACCCTTTTGGAAAAGCTGAGGCTCTTTTTGAATATGGAAGCAATGTTTTACTCAATCCTATAACACATTCAAAACAGCTGTTGAACAAAGAAGAAGAATTCACCATGCAGTGTTGCTTGTATTTGTCTTAATCAGTCCCCACCAGTAAACCACTCGCTGCGGAGGGAAAAAGGAAAACTCTCAAGTGGACCGAGACTTGGAAGATGTGGAGAATACCGAGATTAATATTGAAGGCTGGAGTGCTTGTTGGAGGGGGCGATAAAGGTGCGCACCAGCAGGCGATATTTTCCGCTAAGTAGCACCAAGAAATAATCGCAAAATGTTCTTTACAGCGCATCGGTACTCGGGCAAACGCTTGCTGCGCAAACCAGCACCAGAGCCAAAAGGATCCCCACCCCTGCTCAGGGATGGGGTGGGGAGCCATACTTCAGAGGACCACAGCATCCACCTATGAGGTGCCGTGCAACCGCTGCCCATGGCACGGAGCCATCGCCATTGACCCGATTTATGCCTAAATAGCAATCTCTAAGCTCCCCCCTGTTAAGAAGGATAACAGCAACGCGCACGGCACATGCGGTGATGGATTTTTCAAGACCAAGCTGTACACGTGCTCAGCCTGGGAGAGTTTCTGAAAGTTGTTTGTCTTTTTTTATTTTTTTTTTTTTTTAAATTTCTTGGTTTTTTTCTGTCTGTTGGGGAGATGAGGTAAGTCTTCCTTCCTCCTGATCTCCTGGAGCTAACAGTGTGATACCGAGAACAGAAACTCGCCCTACCTACCATTTCAGCCCGGTTCAGCATGTTTTTGATTTTTTTCACTCTTCACTCCTTTAACCCTTGTTCTTTTGTGAGGGGGAAGCAGAAAAGAAATGAAAGCTGTGGTTGATAACAAGGGAACCAAGTACTTGTTTTCTGAATTTCCTGACTCCTGATTTACCTTCTCTTTCACTCCCTGTTACGGTTCTTCCAATTTACAGCTGGAGACAGCTCTCTGAAAACACGGGTGTGGTGCCACAGATAGGCTACTATTGCAATTGTCCTTTTTTCAATCTGCCGTTTGCTCGTTGGCTCTTACTTTAACACCCATGGCACAGCGCGCTGCTACGGATGGCTAGAAATGGCTTTTGCACTGGGGTAAAACGTTCAGTTACACTGAAATAGGAATTAGAGATGGAGATTTAGGACAGCCCATGGCAAGATGTATCTGAATGCTTCCCTGAGCCTTACAGCTCAGGCCAAACTGGATTTGATGTAGACGTATCTTTGCCCATTTTCTTAAGCTGCAGCTGAGGAAAGGGCTCTGCCTTTACGTGCCGTCGCCCAGCCTCGGCATCGCAGCGGCTCTGGGAACGCTTGCTTTGAAATGAATTCAGGCAGAGCGATTGCTCGGGGGTAGCTTGCTCCATCAACGCGTTTTTTAGTGTTTTCAGTAAATATCCATTTCACTCAACCTGATTTTCATAAAACTCATAGCTAGTGAGGCGGCAGTCAGAGGGTGGAGAAACACCCACTCTTCATGGTTTACCTCTTTTAATGTAAAGATTCACATTTTTCATCATAACTTTCAGGGAACCTTATCTTGTGTATATGTTTGTTGAGCATAAAATCCTCTGGTGGGCGTCCTCTCCTGTGTCCGTGTGTCCGCTGGGATGAAGGCGTTCCAGAGGCCGTGTCCACCAGCAGAGTTAATTGAACCAACATTTGGGATCTGCTGTTCCCACAGCATCTCCATCCTGGCTGGAGCCAGGAAGCCCCAGTCACCTCCCATGGGAAATTGTTCCCAGGAAAAGACCCGGCACAGCTTGTCAATGAAGGAGGTTGAGTGTCTTCTGATATATCTTGGATAAACATCTGCTTGTGATATTCATCCAAAACCTGGAAATATTAGGCTTGTTCCATGCTGATTCATTTCTGCAGCCGACCCAGCAGCACTTTGTATACCAATACCAATAATGAACTTTGGTTGGCTTGAGAGGTTGTCTTTGACCTAGATTTAGAGTCAGGCTTAGATCTTTAGTGGAAGACCCCAGGGTTCATGCTTGACACTACCAAATTGTCACAAAACAGTTCCACGGAAAAACCAAATGCTGTAAATTTTGCTGGCTGTTTCACGGACTCGTGCATCATCTGCGCAAAGTGTAGGATATACATCTGTCTGGTTTTCAGCCCTGTTTGAGGGCTGATACAGGGACAAGCCCTCCGCCGCCCTTTGTGTAGCTGTAGAGGTGTTTGGTTTAAATTTCTGACATAGCAGGAGGGTCTGGGACCACCAGGAATGGGAGCTTTTCTCTGTATTCATAGGACCTGATGCTAACGCAGTATGCGTCTTGCTTTCCCCCTCCTCCCCAGAGGCAACCTTATGCTTTCCCCTTCCTATTCCCCCTGCGTGCTGGGTCACTCCTGGGTTCACTCACTCAATAGGTTTCATTCCTATTTAACACACGCGTTGGGAAGGGAAGAGAAACGTGCACTGAGATGTAAACTGCTGTCCTTCATCCGAACATCCCTGCCTGGCTCAACTGCACCCACCTCCTCCAACTCCTCCCTGCCCCCACCCTTCCCAAACCTGCTGGGTGGCTTCAAACAGTCTCCTTGTATCCATCCCGTGTTTAAAGCCTTCTCTGAAAATAGGTGAACTCCTCTAGCTAGTAACCTGCTGGAGGAGCCTGTCAAGGGCTGGCTGTATGCACTTCAGTCTTCGCGAGAATCAAAGTAAAACGAGGAGAGTCTCACAGAAAAGGGTTACAGAGAATTTCACATATTTTTCAGCCTTTTCATGGCTTAAATTACACTTCCCCTTGTTCTAGTTTTAAAAGGCAGAACAGAAAACTTAATTTTAACACTGAAAAATGAAGGCTCTTCAATTATTTATAACATTAAAATGTACAAATGTTTGATCAATGAACTTGAAAAAAACATGCAACTACAAAACCCATTTCACAGCGTTCTAAAGTTCATGTGGCAGAGATAGAGAAGTGAAATGATTATTAACAGACAAAGAGCAGCATTTTAATAACATCCGAGCTGTAATAATGAGGCTGACAAAAGCAAGGAAATTCAAAGCCAACACTGATCTGATGCTCCCTCCTTAACACATAGACTGTGCCTATTTTTGCAGAATGTGTAAGGTATTGGAAGAAAATTGCTCTCGTGCCGGAGACCCCCTCGCTGTGGTGCCCAGTGGGGTGGCAGCAGGATGAGGTACCTTTTGTTTCAGAACTTTGTTATTTTATAGTGGAGTGTTTTGAGTAAATACACAGCTGTGTCTTCATCTATTTTTTTGTTGTTGTTGTTGTTGTCAAGCTTTACTATTACCGCTAATAGTAGCGGAATCATCTTTTTCTCTTAAAAAACGCTGAAATATGACATTTCCCATGAAACAGCACCTGGCGAGCCCAGCATGCCAAGCAAGGGTCTGTAGAGGGGTTATAGATGGTGGGAGCTTCTGGAGCTGCTCAGCCCCTCTGCGACACCCAACAAGCAAAACGCAGCGCATTGGCCGTGTATTGAGATGAGCCTTGTGACACCCAAAAGGCAAAGAGCCCCCCCAAATTGTTGCTGTGCTCCTGCAAAGTATGGTGTGGGAATAAAGAGGGGTTACAGCAAGCATGGGGCTCAGTGCTGCCCACATCCCCTTGCAGTTGGGGAATAAATGGGCTCAAAGCTGCTCCAACGCCATCGGCTCTCAGTGCCTTCACCCTGGGGTCTGCTCTCTAAGGCTTGACAGCTGGGAAGGGCTGGTGGTGTCCTTCCTTCACGCTAAAAGGATATTTTTGTTGGATAGGTGCACACGTTTCCTTACAAAAATAAGTTTATTTTCCAAATACCAACCCTTTCCAGAAAGACAAACATGATTCCATCAGCCAACTACACGATTGCAATAAATCCTGTCTGTTCAGCGCTTTCCTGAGATAAATGGTTATTCTTGTACAAGAGCTTTGGATATTAAGATGCTTCTTATGCAACAGCAAACTGGAAACCATCTGGTTTTACTGCACTGTAGTGAAACTGTGAAGTTTATAAGCAAAACGCCTTTCCAGATGGGAAAGGACACATGGACGCTAGATACAGAGTGCAAGGCAGGGCAAGGAGTTTGTTATACACAAACCTGTATTTATATCCTTGTAAGGGTAAGGAAATGATATTTAGGAGAAGACGGCAAGCCTTGTCCCTGGTTTGCAGCAGTTAGATGTAAGAAGAGCTCCCCTTGGCTCTGTTAGCAGAGCAAGAGACCTCTGCGCCCCTTCCCTTCCCCAGCCCCACGTGGGAGGGAGAGTCCTGAGCTGGGAGAGGCGAGAGGGAGCTTCTCTTCCTTTGGGGATGTTTCCCTTGCCTTAACAAAGGTGACTTGGGAGAGAGCACCCCTCATTGACCTGAGTTCATCCCATTGGCGACCAGGCGGCCAAGCCAAGGCGCAGCGAGAGGTCCGGGCAGCCCAAGGGCATCCCTTTGGGGTGGGTAGTGGTCCCATCCATGCGGCGACCGCCGAGGGGCCAGCTGCCCTTTCCCGAGCCGCTGCCTGAAAAGCAAGAGCCCAACCTTCGTGCCTTGGTCCTGCAGCTTCTAATTATGCCCTGCACAAGGCCTTAGATGTGAAGTCTGCTGCAGAAGCAGGACGGTGACGACGATGAAAGGGAACAACATCAAAAGTGTCAGGAAGAGGAGAAGGCAACGCCATATCAGTGTTGAAGCTACATGCATATTCCAATTTGCTATGTGACTGTGTTACTAATTTGGAAGGGGAAAAAAATCAGATTATACGCAGAAAGGCATCCCATAAGGTGCCTCAGGAATACGCAACTGAAGAAGAGTTTCTTAACAGGGGAGTCGTGCTATTGAATCTAGTCTCAACACACAAATAAAGTATAATTAGGGCTCATTAGGAGCGGAGGTAGGGCTGCTGGATCTCAGGTCTGTCTGCAGCCACCCCACTGGCATGAACAGAGAAGAAATAAGGCCTCAGAGCTTACGCTTTGGTGGGGAATGAGGAGGAATGGCTTAGCACCGTCCTTACACATCTTGATCGGAAAGGATGGATTGTATGTTTTTCAGTCTGGTGTCGCAATATTTTTAAAATTACATAATTGATCTGGAGGGGGGAAAAAAAAAAGTAAGTTACAAAAATTCTATTAATAAAATTTAGTAGATTAATAAGTCTTAGTATTACATATAAAAATTTGGCATTAAATATTTAAAAATTCTATTAATAAAATACTAGATTAATAAAGCCTAATATTAAATATAAAAAATTAATTGGGTGCAGTTCGTCGACTTTGTAACGTCAAAACCACGGCAAGAGACCTGCCAGCTCTTACTTGTCCAAAGGCTCCTGACCGTGGCCATGCGATGGAGGCGCAAAAAGAGGAGGCTTAGAGCGGAGCCGAGTCCCCAGCGACTGGCTGCTAGGGGATGAGCAGGAACGTGGCCTGACCCAGTATCTCTGAATCCTGGTCAGATTTGACCACTGGTCTCTGCAAACGGGCTAAAATAAGCTATGACGTGACGCCAAGTGGGGAGCCTGGAAGGTGGCATAATGGAAACAAGGGTGTTTCCTAATTTGCAAGTTTGGGGACCTATAGGAATTTGTGCATCCTGATATTTTTGAGCTGAGCTCTTACATCTGTAGCGTTAATACAAATGAATTTTGCCCTGACTGTCAAATGCGTGCTCAGACCTTATGTACCAAGGGGAACGGGTGCTTTGCTGCCATCAGCCGTTCGGGCGCTGCCGCTTGCGACGTGGGGTGACGGTGGGGGGCTGCAGTGCGCCGCAGGGTCTGGCGTGCCTAGGCTTAGACTGAGATAAAGTACGCGATTTAGGTGTGAAAAAATTTCAAATGTCAAAGTTCTGTCTTGCAAAAAGTGTGTGGAGGAGGCGGTGTTATCTAAAATTACTTTAGCGAAAAGGAGAAAAAAAGCTTTTCAAGCATGTTTTCCTAGGTATTTTTGCATCAGAGGCGTTCCTGCTTTCGTCTTCCAGGCCGATGTAAACTCCCAAATCGCTGATGATGTTTTCCGTGATTTTTGCCCAGAGTTAGAAAAAGCAGTACCTTTTGCCCCTGCTCAAACAGTGTTTACAGTAAATGGTAAAACTGTGTTTAAATGAGGATAAAATACTAAAATTAATATTCATTGACTTTTATGTTTCGTTATCATTAGAAATTAAGTTTATTCTTGGGTAAACAGTTTATAGCAAGTTATAAATATTTTCTGTTGACCTATTAACTGGCTCAATATATTATGAAATTATTGACAGTTGCAGTAAAATTTACAAACAGCTATTAAACCTTTTAACATACTAGATATGTCTAAGTCTCTATAACACGGAGAAATGATTTTTTTTAAGATAATCTTCTACTGATATTAAATTCCTCCAAGATTTTAATACATTGTCAAAGTTTATGCGTCATAAAATAAACCTAGAGCTTACAAAAAATTTACACAAGGATATTATTTAAGAAAAAGGACATATAAGTTTCAGTACAGTCAGAATGATGATATAAGCCACTGAAACATATAAAAGTACATACCAAATACTATGTTAAAATAGCATTAAATGTCTTGTATAAATCCACAAGTCAAGGTTTAAGGTTTTTTACAGTGCCTGAATCTCTTATTATTGTGTCTAGATAATGACACCCTCACAGTGCAGCACTTAGAAAAGCTCACTTTTGATAGATGTAAAAGCATGAAATAATGATAGACCAAGAAATCCTAATTTTGAATTCCCTGATAATGTAAGGTTAGGGCACATACTTCGCGGGCCTGATTCAACAATGCATTACTCCATGCTGAGCCTGATGTAAATCTTTTAAAATCAATAAAAATGGGTCAGCTGGCTGGTGTAAATTGGCCTGTCTTCATTACAGACCGTGGATGGATGCCAGTTTACACCAGCTGAGAAATTGGCCGGGCGCAGTTATATCTGTGTAAAGCTGTCAGAACTCAGTGATTCATCAGGAACTGCACATTTACGATAGCTTTTCTCCGTTTCCTTTATATATATACGTATTTAAAAGTTGGGTGGTTCGACACTGCCCTTGAAATAAGAGCTATGTCTCATAACCTAATCCACGGTCAATAGAAGCATCACATTCCTCTTATTAGCAGGCATTAGGCACTTGATGGAAAAGTGTCTGAGCGTCCGTGGTGCTGCGAGACGGGAGAAATTGCAACGCTACAGCTGAAGCATCCTCCAGGTTCAGCTGAAGGTATGGCATCCGAGCTAGGGCTGCACCAGGAGGGTGTCCTACCCGTGCGTGTGGCCATCGGCTGTGCCCAGAAGCAGCAAACAGATAAGACTGCATCTTGAGATCCAGAGGAGGGGCACGAACGCCTTGGGAAGCTGAATATTAGCTCTATTCTTGCAGCAAGCACGCTTTGTACTATGTGTATCTGATGAGGTTAAGCTGGGGAGAGCCTGCTGCCAGCCTTGGTGCTGTCATCTGCTCTGTGGTGAGGGACACAGCCCTCGCCATGGAGCCCTACTGCATGCCATGGCTCTCCTTTCTAGCAGTCTTCTCCTCCCACAGCTTTCTGAAGCTAGTGAGGTTCTCCATAACTGCAGGCCCACAGCTGAAGAACTCCTGAAGATGGGGGAAAAAAAAGGGTGGGGATGATTTCAGCTTACACTTCCCTCTTTCAGAGCAAATATCCTAAGAAATGAAGCAGTAGTGGAGAAGAGCAACAGTCACAGGTACAATCAAGAGCGTGGCCGTATATGAAATAGCTCAGAGAAGCCGCTGTGCTTCCCCTTTGATGTCAGCTCACCCGTGTACTTTGGGTGTCCCACCGTGAATAAAGGTGCCCCAGATCCTGCTGCGGAACGGAGCACGCGTGCCAGTTTAACTGAGGTCCTGCAGGACCACCACCTAACGCTAAAAGTAGCAAAACCAACAGGGTTTGTTTTGTTTTAATGTATTGTTTGTAAGCTGGAGCCGTGCCTGGTGGGTTTTCCACCCCGAAGCTGGGATCCTCATGGGTCCTCTCCTGGAGGGCCAGAGCCACCCGGGTCCCAGGAGCTTGGTGGGGCTGGAAGCAGTGCTGGCTCTCCTTGTGCAAGCATGCAATATAACTGACGTGACTTTGTGGTTTCCTATCTCAGCTTTGAAATATAGTAAACTCACAAAAGCTACTGTAGAGTTCAGAACAAACACAGGGGGTATGTTTAGTTATTTGTTTTTGTAGTAAAATAAAATATTTATTATACACAGACACCTACTGTGAACAGAGGGTAAGGCCACTGTGTTTTATCTCTAGGGTGTCATGTTTGACTTCCATTAGGGATGTATTATAGACCTGTGGGTTTTCATGAATTCAGAAAGTCCACTTTGAACACTGATTTCAAAGCGTACAGGGGGTGTGAGGAATGTAAGAACACTGCTTCGTAGGAAGGAACCTGTTGCATCTGACAAACACCTTGCGTTTGATAAGTCAGAGCTGAGGTATGCTATAAAGGCGTTCTTATTTTTTAATTTTTTTTTCCTTAGCACGATTTTAAAGGAAGATTTCCTATTGTTTGCTTTGCAACTTTAGCCCATCTGAAAGCTCAAGGTGAAGACAATGAATGAGCTCCTGAAAAATGCACCATTACATCAGCATACTTTTTACATTTTACCCTAATTCCCTCCCAATGAATCATATGGGAGGAGAAAACGACCTCAATGATCAGGTGGATACCGATATATCTCCATAAGTGCCTCTCAGATTAATGATGCTGTCCAAAACTCTAAGTAACACTTGAGGGAGATGCACGGAGGGGCTGTCAGCGGTGCGTGGTGCTGCAGGCACGGGGGCTGCCAGCCTCGTGCCCCCCGCGTCACCCCCATGGTGGGCAGTGAAGGGTCAGCCGTGAGAAACGGCTTACGGAGCTCAGCACCATGCGGACCACAGCTCCTGAGCAGCTTTTGGGCTCAGCAGATCCATGTTTGCAGGAGGTAGGAGCAGACCCATGGGCTCAGGGCACAACCAGTGATGTGGGCACATCGTCTCAGCCCAGTGGAGGGGTTGGAGACAGCAATGGGAAGGCGGAGAGGATGCCAAGAGAATCTGCTGTGAAAGCATGAAACCTTCAGATGTGATTTTTCTTCACCAGGACACTTTTCCCTTCTGCCCACATCCCTGCCTGTGGCTGGACAGCCAGGGAGGGATGCGTTCCTTTCTCTTCAGACCCATGTATCTCATCTTGAACCACGCAATACATGTGACAATATATGAAATGCAAACACCTCAAGTAGAGAAATCGGTACTCTGCTTTGCAGTTGGATGCCACCTAAGGTATTTGTTTTTTCTCATAGCCACCAAATTTAAAAAAAAAAAAACACTCACAAGACCTGACTTTGTGAAACTAACGCAGGAATCATGCAGCATCGTTAGAGCCGTTTTGATTTACCTCCTCCAGACAATGACTAAGCGTGTTATTTTGAATGCTCATTCACTTATTTACCTGTGTTCTTCGTTCTCTTTATTGCTGGCTGGGGAGGGAATGTGCATGGATTTATTTCCACAATGATTTCATGGAGAGGTCAAAACCCACCGAATCCACATAAGTGCAGGAGTCAGTGGGCTTCTTGCAGTCACTGAAAAAGATTTGGCTCTGCTGACTGTTTTCATTGTAGAAAGGTCAATGCAAGAAGTTAATAGTGCCTATTAGGCTGAGCATAACGGGGATTAGGAAAAGTGTGGTACTAGAAAGTAAGTCCAGAAATAGTCACACGTGCGGCTGCTAACAAGTCTTCTGCTGCTCATTGTGCCTGCAGTTAATGTGTCCGTCTTTTCAGTTCTACTTTACTGATACTATTTTGACATGGGGTAACATGGTTCAATAGAACTTGATTCTCATTTTTCAGTAGATGATAGCGTTTACATGCTAAATCCTGCCCAGCACAATTTTCAAAATACTCTTAAAGCCAGCCTGCCGGGGTAGGCTCTTTCATAACAGCTGTTTGGTACAGTAAGCAAAGGACAAAATGATTTCCTTGTATCCAAATAAAATTTTGGTGGGAATGAGAGGGCAGTTAAACTACACAGCCCATAAGTATTCATTCTCTTTTATTTTGTTTTGTTCTGTTTTGTTTTTCCTGGGGATTTTACATCAAGGAAGCGAGCTGCCTCTATTGCAGTCAGTAGTAAAATTCCTGTTGGCTTTGTGGAAACCGAAGGTTCACCTCATTCCTGCCAACTGCATCACATATAGTTTTCGGTAGGGTAACCTCACCTTTGGAAACCACTTTGGGTCCTACTACTCACTAATGGGATTCTTACCCTATATCCAAGGTTGTTCCGAGAGTACGGGGCTCTTCCCAGGTCCTACACGCACTAATAATACCCTGTGAGAGAGGTTAGCAGCAATAGTCATGGACAGTAAGTCCCGGCTTGGTTATGTGCTTCCCGTTCCACTTGAATTCAACCATTAAATCTGAACTTCCAGTTCAAATTAAATATGTCATGACCAATGTCAGATATATGGACAACTTCAGAGTGGAATAACCCAAGGCAATCTGCTCTGATCGTATCATGCCTTAAGTCTCAGACTAAATCCAGGGGGAATTTAATAAAATAGCTCAGTCAAGCATTGATCTTTTCCTGATGGTTTTTTTTTTTTTCCTTTTCAATAGTCTTCTTACACACATTGCCCCCACTTCCCCCTTGCAAAACAACACTGTATCATACAGGAATAACCCAAAGTATTTCAGTAGTGCGGTTATTGTACCTTTGCTATTGACCTTCTCCCTTCCCATCTCTCATCTGATGACAGTGTTCTAGTTTGACAGTATTAAATCATTTTGCTTCTCTCCCTCTCTGCCAATATGCTGCTCTGCTGTTATATTTGTTACATAAAGTGTGTAAAGTATTGTAAAATGGGATGACACTGCTGCAGGAAAAACAGCGCGGTGTTGCGTTGCGGTCCAGGGTATTTGTAAGCAGAGCCTGGAGATCCCGTTAGAGGATCTGTTTTACAGCTCCATTTGTCCATCCCTGTCACTGTGGTGGCTAGCCAAGCCCAGCACATGGCTCATCAGAAAATTCAATGGGTGTTACTTGGGCATGACATTGAGGCATCCCGCTGGAGATGAGGGATGGCAGTGCACCGCGCGTCAGCTCCTGGGGTTAGCAAGCAGGGGACAAGGGAACAGCCTTGAGATGCAAGTCCTATGGATGCTCAGAGAACGGGACATGAACGTGTAAGAGACTCATAACTGTCCTTGTCTAAAAAACCCTCAGTTTTTAGACCTCCTTTTGGATATAATATTATATCTAGTAGGATATTGTAAGTTATAACATACCATCCAGTAGAATATAACATATACCAGACCTAAAACCCATTCATTTTAATTTTACTCATCAAGGTATAAAATTTAATATAGAATCCAACAGTGTAATCAACATTATTCGATGGGGCAAAAATTTCAGTCAGCTGCATTGTCAAAATATCTGGGGAGTATTATCATTGCTGCCGTAGTGCAGGAGCTGTCCTCCCCGCTTCTTCCTTCCCCATTATTATTTGCCTTGAAAAAGTAGTTTCTGTAAGATGCTGGAGGAGGGCATCAAAGCAGTGTTACTTCTGGAGTAAGCATGCATTCTTGGTGAGAACGGTGTGGTTGTGAAGCAGAAAGACAGACCTGGTTTTGGGGCCGTGGGACAGTCGGCTGCCTGTGAAGGTCCTTACCGGAAACCCACTGCAGAGACAGCGGCGAAAACGTGCACTAACGAATTGATGGTTGACAAGCTAAACTTTTCCATAACGTCCAGAAAAGAGAATGTCGCATTATACGACTTTACTTTAAAAATGAGTCCTTGGGTAAGACCCCTCTCTGATTTGAAACCCTTCCAGGATTTGGAAGAGTTTCAAATAAAATTAAAAGAAAAACAAAGCTCAGACTCCTGAGATCGCTCAACTACATACTGAAGAGTGAGTGTGAGGGTATGTTTTGTCTCTAAAGAAAATATCAGAGCCTATAGCAGTCAAGATAGTTTATAAGCATGAGCATAACTTTGAATAGCCCTAGCTCCGGTTTACCATGACCTCTGCAACTCAATTCTGAATAAAAGGTAAAAAAATATTCCCTTAATACCAGCTATACACTAGAAAAGATACTTAAACTCAGCAGATTTGAAAATCACAGGCATGTCTTGTTTCTCGTGATGATGCTGATTGACCTTTTCTTTTCATTTTATTTTATTAATTATAAAATAGAAGGTTTTACAGGAATCTAAGAAAATAACTCTCCTTTCCCTAAAGATGCAATGCATGCACACGTCAGGAAACACAGGCAGATAGAATATAAGGAGCCTTTTATTCAATGTTTGAAAGCTTTCCTTTGTTCCATTTCTCTTTAAGTTTTAACTCTCGCATGTTTCTTCCCTTGCTGTGAAGTGGTTAATGCACAATCTGTTTTTTTTTTTTTTTTTTTATTTTCACAAAGGCAAAATGTGACTGCTCTTTCTCTACACTCTGGCCCTTTCACGTAGCTCTCCTCGCCATCTGAAAATGGGTCTTACTGATCAGCCAGCACAGGCTTCCCTTTGTCCTGCTCACGCTATCAGGTACAGTCAGCGGTGTTAGGAAGTGGTACCAGTGGAAGGGAATGATCATTTTGGAATATGGATGGATTCTGCGCCGCTGGCCGTGCCCTGGCTGCTTGCCTTGTCCTGCCCCACCTCAGCTCTCATCACACCTCAGCCGTGTGTTTTCTTTCCCCCGCAATCATCCCATTGAGTGGGTTGTGTACCCCAAACCGCCCAGCACAGATACCTTTTCTGCCTGTGCTGAGCCATTTGGATTGTTACTTTGTTTTATCTACAGCGCAGTAGATTAATTTAAAATTTCACAACCTGAAGATTAATTGAAGTTGAGCATTTTAGTGTGTTCATCTGCTCTTCTCTCCAAATACTGACCTTAAATCCTCAGGTCCGTCTCCAAAACATGTGGGATGACCTGCCAGCGACCTGTCAACCAATGCATGCTGTGGGCCAGAGCTCCCCTTCATCCACAAGATCCTGGATGGGGTGCCATGAGTCCCCATGCCAATAAAGTCATTCCCAAGGCTGACCTACTGGAGTGTCATTGCTGTGACTCAAGGCAGGATCACTTCAAAGCTTCTCAGCCATCAGCTGTGGGCATTTGTACAAGAAACATGCTATAAAAGTGAAAGCTGGTACTGCTGCGAGCCATCAGCAAGGTCAGGAAAGTCCCCATGAGGAACAGATTTGGTGGGAGCTCTGTGCATGCAGTAACTAAGTGTCCGATGTCCCCTTTGATTCTTTGTGGGATTGTAATGCTTCTGCAAAGCATGGTCCTTCAAGTCCCCTTGGAAGGAGTGGGCAGAAGCTCACCCCTGGCAGAAGGGTCCATGCTGTGGTTATTGCTGACCACAGCTGTTGGATAAGGAGCAGCCAAGGCCAACTGCACCATGGAGAAATGGAGACACCCACGCTCTCTGTGCTAGCTCTGAGCCATTATACTGAAATTGGGAATATTTCTGCAGCGGTACAACGCGTACCCACATGTACGTGCATGTATGACAGTGAGATGTTTTACCATTACTCTGTGTGTTTAAAAATGCTGAGGAGATGTGGAAGTCCTCCAGAACGATCAGTTCTACCAAGTGATCTTTTCTGGCTGTTGGACCTCTTCCTGTGCTTGCTCATGTCCTGCGTTAGTAATAGGACCAAAGACACGATGTTTAGCAGCCTCTTCAGAGGGACTGAGAATTAACTAAGGATAGGATGGAAGGAACTTACTGTTTTCTGTGTTTAAAAGTACTGGACACTCTGAAAAACGTCAGGTTGCATTAGCCGAAGATGTGGCTCATCACTGAGTGAACCAAGAGAAGGAAAGGACAGACCTTGTCTAACACATTGAGAAAAGGGTGCCCTTGCTGAGGACTCCAGTAAAAGGAGCTAAAAAGCCAGAATGTTGAGGAGATTTTGTTCTTTTTGAGTGCCTGAAGTTAATGGACTTTTCTGGCTGAGCTGTGTCGTACAGAAACCAGCACAGCACTTCCCACCTTCGCTCCCCGCACTTGCCTGGGACTGTTCATGTCATAAATCATGCATGAATTTGCTAAGGTGATTCTTACACAGTCAGTCTATATCTTTAACACAAAATCAAGGAGGGGAAAAAAAAATGAAAACACATATATCCCATTTTCCTGACCCAGCTTTTCTATCTCAATAAGGAAATTGTGATATCCAAGCCTATTTGAGAGCCAGTTAGAAACGCCAGAAGTATATTTAGTTTCAGTGCACATGCCAGAAAGTCCAAGGTTTCTTGTTCTCTCCCCAACGTACCACTTTGTTGGGTTTTTGTCCACCAACTTCCTTCCTCCTCCCTTCTGGTCTCTGTTTTGCTTCATCCCTGTGCATCTTCTCCTGCCCTGCTCCTGGCTGGTGGCTCTGGGCTGCTCTCCCAACACCCTCCCACGGGCGCTGCCAAAGCCTCTCAATGGGTAACCCGGTATTTAGAGCAGCAATCACCACATCAGTCATTTTTGCTGTTCATACTTGACTGCAGCATGGCAAAAATGTGCACCAAGCCGTGTTTGCTATGAGTCCTCCTCAAAATGATCGGGCGAGCTGTGCTGAGTGCACTGGGAATAGTGGTTCTCTCCCCACAAGTTCAGGGTCTGTTTGTCTGTCTGTCTATCAATAGATAGTTTATTGTCTTCCAAAGGTGCTTCTGGTTATTTTTTTTTGTGTGTGTATATATATGCACACAAACTTGTCTATGTGTGTGTGTATAATGTTGTTTAAAATTCTCCTTTCTTTCTAAATAGTATTTCCGTGCAACAATGAGTTCAAAAATCCAGTAAATTTAGGACCTTTTCTGTTTTTCAGAAGACTTTGCTCCCTTTCACATGTGTATTGGCTGAATGCGGTTGAAAAGAGTCCCAACATTAACTTCAACAGTCTTTGGATCAAGCGAAATGGCAGTGCACTCCGTGATTAGCTATAACACTGGATGATGTGGTGTCCCGTTTGCAAACTGATTTTCAAATTTGATTTAAACATATTGAAATATATGTCGTTCAGTCTGAGTATAAAAGTACCTTATGTACCAACAGTAGTGAATTATTTAAGAAACTAGATTGAGAATGGCAAGTGGGACATATGTTACCAAGAAATGAAGGAGAATGGGGTTTTTTTTGGAAAATCTTCCAAAAAAGAGCCTAGCAAGAGCTTGCCAAATTTGGTATTTAAAGAGAAAGCTGTCTTGAGCTGAGTTCAGAAAAAGGTCTTAGTGTCAAATGTTTTCAACTTTTTTGCATGAAATGAACTGAAATTCAGCCAAACCAGATTCCTCAGATTTGGAAAAAAAAAAGGTTCCCTCCCAAGCCCAGGCGAAGCAGGCCAAGTTTCATCCTGACAGGAACGTTTTTGCCAAAGTTATAAAAACTGAAGTGAAAGTAATGGTGCTGTGTCTGGCATTTATAACGCAGCTTCATCCCAAAAGGTCCTAAAGCACATTACATATAGCAAGCTGGATTCCCCAGTCCTTAGTCATATCTTGCTCATGCACATTCTCATTAAAATATACAGAATTTGAGAGCTCAGGCCTGGAGGTCCCGTGCAGGAGCACACAGTTTGGATCCCTTTCCACGTCTCATGGTGGGAACTTAATGGCAGTAGCCTGGGACCTTGGCTTTGCTGGAGATTCAGTCTATAATGAGTGCAAGTTCCAACCATCAAACCCCAGCTGGAGAGGCCAGCTGCCCATCAGAGAACCAGATTCGGTCCAAAACTGGACTGCGTGGTTCAACAGCATACGGTCTGCCACAGGGTCATGGATACAAAAACCAGGGTTTGCTACCAGCGCCATTGGGTCTTGGTGCCAGCTCTGCCCTGCTAACACAAGTGAGCTCCTCCATCCCCTATTGACACAGAGTTTTTACTTAGTCCTGAGCTATCAAAATATTTGCATTGCATGCCTTCTGCATTTTCACCTGAATTCAATGCTAAAAGATTTCACTACTACATTACTTTTTCCAAGACTTCTCTTGGCTTTAAAGTAATTCAGTTTTCTCCATGAGTGCCTCCCCTAATTATATGCATGTACATATTTCCCATAGATGGCACTGGAAATTCATGTGTTCTTTGTTATGTTTTCACCTAGATTTTCCCTATTTTGGGAGCGGGGGTTGTTTTCCCTATATTTAATGAATAGGTTTTCACTCTTAGTTGTTTTCAGTTGCTTGTTTGTTTTCCCCCCAGGAATCTTGCAGAGTTCTCAATGCAAAAAAAAAACCCAAAAAACCCAAACAAAAAAAAACCCTAACATGTTTTCTTCCTCCTATTCTCTCCTGGATTTGCTTATACCTAGCATACTTGGTTCGAGAAACTACTTTTGCCATGGTATATGAAGAAATGAGTAGATGAAGGGAACATTTTAAAGGTGATTGCGTATCCTTGACTGCTGTGAAATCTGGAGGGGAGATGTGCGCAGCATCCACGGTGCCTGATCGCATCCCAACTCCTCCTGCTTTAGGTTCACCCCTTACCACTGACTAAGGGTAGAGCAGGGCAAGCCAATCCCCTGTATCCACATTAAACTGAGAATATCCACTTAAGTAATAAGATTTTAATTACCCAAGTCAGAATTTCATATTAAACCCTAATCTGATACATTACCAGACTAAATTAATGTCAAAAGGTGTCTGTATAGAGACTTTCATTCATTTAATGATGGTTAGTTTGGGGCCTAAACAAATTATTTGCAAAAATCTCCAGACCACTGTAGAAATGGCATTTCCAATGCTAATAGACTTTTGATTTCCAATTAGTCCTCTACTCACTGCAAAGGGTAGCGTTGCTTTGATCAGTAGCCGATTTACTGCAAGCATTTCAAGGAAAGGGTGTTGGGAAGATGTATCCTTGAAGTATTTTTGTAGTATGTCAACATGAATGTGTGTGTAAAGAGTCATTTAATAGCGCTGTAGCTATGGCGGGATGCATAGACCCTATACTTGGCTTTATGCCTTCGTTACGTCCCAAAGAAAACTCTTGAAGATGCACAAAATAATCTTCCGGTGCAATCCAGAATAAGCAAATGCTGTTTTTTCTTGAAGCTGTTTTCTGCAAAACTCTGGGAAATCTTATGACTAAAACCACTGATTCACAGTTTTTATCTTTATTAATTGTTTCTTCTTTGTCTTTGGTCAGACGACTCAGTCATGCTATAGAAACCAAACCAAGCACTTCAAATGTTATTTTATTAATGAAATCGAACCTTTCCATATTACAAAACCCCCAAAGTCTCTTAGCACCTTGTAACCACAGGTCCATAAAGAATTAACTACAAAGTCCCGAGAAAGGGTTAATGCTTGCTGGCAGTTTGGCCATATTAGAACAATTACAGTGATTCATTGTCTATGTCTAATGGCATAATCTGATTGTAAAGACAGCAGAGTGGGCGTTGGAAAATATACAGCAGCCCGCTATAGTCAGTGTGAGGCATAACAGGAAACGATTGTGGGTGTTAACCGTGTCACAAATGGTTGGATTAAATGCTGACTCCACAGCTGAAAAGCCAAATAAAGATACGGGAAAGCGGCCGTATACGTTTCAATAACAATTCGGAGACCATCTAATATTGGGTTTAGCAACAGAAAGGAAAGTTGCAGGGAAAAACCTACCGCAGGTGATTCTACTTAAAACTGTATTTACTATCTTTCTAATGTGTT
The DNA here is from genome assembly GCA_013401315.1 of Balaeniceps rex. Classification (NCBI taxonomy): domain Eukaryota; kingdom Metazoa; phylum Chordata; class Aves; order Pelecaniformes; family Balaenicipitidae; genus Balaeniceps; species Balaeniceps rex. The sequence goes on along the minus strand of VYZW01059561.1, from coordinate 44,235 downwards.
AGCCAACAAGTAAAACTGTTCTGAATAATTTGCTATGATTCGTTCGGAAAGCAAGGTATTTTATATTGAAATAAATAGGAAATATAACTCCTGATTATGATATTGTCATTAAGGTACTTACTTTCAATTAAGAATTTTTATTAGCTCTCATCAAGTTGAGTAATGAAAGTGCCGTAAAATATACTTCCTTTCCCACCCAGCCCGCTCCCTCTCGGCCCTTCTGCAAAGGCCTCACCTTTCTGGAGAAGAAAGGAAAGGAAAGGAAAGGAAAGGAAAGGAAAGGAAAGGAAAGGAAAGGAAAGGAAAGGAAAGGAAAGGAAAGGAAAGGAAAGNAAGGAAAGGAAAGGAAAGGGGAAAGGAAAAAGGAAAGGAAAGGAAGGAAAGGAAAGGAAGGAAAAAGGAAAGGAAAAGAGAAGAGAAAAGAAGAGAAAAGAAGAGAAAAGAGAAGAGAAGAGAAGAGAAGAGAAGAGAAGAGAAGAGAAGAGAAGAGAAGAGAAGAGAAGAGAAGAGAAGAGAAGAGAAGAGAAGAGAAGAGAAGAGAAGAGAAGAGAAGGTGGGAGAAGAGAAGGTGGGAGAAGAGAGGGAGAGAGGAAAAAAATATATAATTTACCAGCGTCCTGAGCTTGTTTTCCTCCTGCCCCATCTGTCGGTGGGGTTTCAGCCACGGAGGTGCAGCCACGTCTGCGGGCCAGGTCCCGGGGCAGCCCCGGTGGGCACTTTGCTGCTTCTCCTTTCTTTTCCCCAGGGGAAGGAGTAGTGTGGTCCCCGCACTCCCATTTTGCTGAGGTCCCCCCGGCCGGGCTGTGGACCACCGCGGATGGTGCGTCGGGGCTGGGGCTCCCTTTCAAACCCCCTCCAGAGGCAGCCGTCCCACTCCCCGAGGAGAAAAGCATCTGGTTTTAGACTGGCAATTCCAATAATTTGGTAAAAATGGGCACGTTCATTAACTTTTTTTTTTTTTTTTAACAGTTTTGGCCTCTTGGAGGAGCTAATGCAAAGCAAACACTTTTTTTTTTTTTTTAGGCAAAAGCTTGAAAATCACAATAAACCCATTTTGATTGTAAATATATTTTCAGCTACGTTTTATCAAATAATCTTACAAAAAAAAATCTGGTTTATGAAGTTATGATGATTTAAATTGTTCTTTCTCTCTATTTCTTTCTCTCTCTCTCCTTTTTCACACATATTCTCTGGAGGATCTAAAAATAAGCCTCTAGCTATACAAGTCAGTGCTCCAGGTTTATCCCAGAGACTAAGCAGTATTTCACAAAATGCCTTTATTATTTTCTGGGGTTCCTCCGCATTGTGTGAAGCATCCAAGGTTATTTGAGATCAGACGTGTAAGGAAAACGGACACATTTGAGGCAAGGGTTGGGAGGAGGAGTTTTTCAGAAGCTGTGCTACGTAAATTAAAAATGTGCATTTATATTTTTCCGGTGCTTGGGTTACGCTTTTAGTGACTTCTGTTTGCTTCTCGCTAATCTAAAAGGTATCAGGAACCAGCTGATGAATGTGAAGGTAGCAAGAGTTGTATGAAATTCTGCGTCCAGTCTCTAAACAAACACCTTCAGCCTCAAAACCAGGAGGTTTTTATATTTCATATGTAATGGCTTGATGCTATACCACCAACTTAACAAGAGGGAAATCACTGAGTTCAGCTGGAGGAGAATAAGACCATTAAGAAAAGTGTTGATTTAACTAGGTTTTCTGAGATAACGTAAGAGCATTGTTAGATTGGGTTGGTTTTTTTTTTTTCCCTTGATGAAATTTGAATATACACTCCTTAGGTAAGCATTTAGGTAACACAATGTAAACGGTTTGTGGTGATGAGGAAAGTAAGGTCAAAAGGCAGGCAGGAAAGGCTGATGGATGCCCAAACGTCCCTTGCAGAGCCCTGCATCCTTGGAAGGATATTTCACCCCTGTCCAAATGCAGCTTCCTATGGAGGCTGGCTGCCAGTCTATTCAAAACCAAAGAGCAACCCAGCCACACAAGTTAAAACTGAACTGAATTATCCTTATTGCTTACAAACGTGAGTATTTCCTGTGCATCCGTCTACGTCAAGACCGAACATCCAAGCGCAAGGTACAGCATGGCTGAGGATGTCGATACAGGACACAGCCTCGTGGTAACCAGCCTCGGCTCGCAGAGGCACAAAGCTGGAGCCTTCCCGGCTGATGAAACCACCGCCGTAGTTTTGCAAAATTACTCGTGGCCGTGGGACTGTGCTTGTCCCCGGGAGGAGCGGCAGGGTCTGCGTGGCACCCATGCTGTCCTGCCCCCGCGCGCGGGACCCGACACAGCCCCGCAAACGCTTCCTTGAAGAACTAACACGCTTTTATTGCAGGAAGAGTAAAACAGGATTTCACAGTCACTTGTCTTTGCAGTAACCAGCTTCTCACTTCCCCTAGCACTCCCCGGGGGTTCATGGCTACTTCAGGTGCGCTCCTCTGTTTATGGCCCTGCCGCGGTATCAGTTTTCCCCAAATCCTCTAATTCTGGCTGCTGGGGTGGCTTTACCCAGCGGATGGTGACAGAGGACGGCCTTGTGATTAGCCTCATTAGCTCGTTTGTGTTTTGCCCCGTCTCCGTGCCACACGTTGGAGCCCCAGGAGCAGGTCGGGCACGCGGGGCTGTGCAGAGGGTACCCGTGGACATGAGCGTCCATCCCTGCTGAAAGTGGCTTCTTCCTCCCTCTGCTTCCCATTGCCACCCAAATAAGTGACAAAACAGGTGGGGTTTACTGCTTTTTTGTGGTTTGGTTCCTAAAATCCTCTTCTCTATAAAGGTATAAGGTGAGGGCATCGACACAGCAAATCCTTTCCCTCTCCTTAACAGAGCAGTAAAAGAAGGATGGAAGGAACGACATAGTTAGTCCATCAAAACCCCCGGGGCAGGGTGCTGTTTGACTCCCTCCTATACATCCTTTCAGGAAAGATCCCATGGGGCAGGAGCTTGCCATCCAAACTAGCAAGAACGGTGCTTGCCCCTCACATAATGTAAACTGAAATGGAAACTCATGTCACCTAGATGCCCCAGTCCAGGTTTGCAGCGTCCTTGCGCAAATGGAAGATAAGAGTTTGTTGTTTTATTTAGCCCGAGTGCAAGGCAGAGGCGGCCGCTTGCACTGCAAAGTTTGCAGCGTTCAGAGGAGTAACCATTTATAACAGCTTTAAAGTTCCCAATGGACACAGGACTATTTTTCAGGTGGGAAGAGCTGACAGGCACGGGTCTAGCTGAGGAACAAAGCCTGACTACTGCTTTCTGAAGCAGAGCTTTGTGCGGGTTTCTTGTGAGCGCTGAATCCGCGGCCGCCGTCTAACCTAGCTCTGCCGCCAGGAATAGCGTCTCTCCCCCAGCCGTGTGAATCACCTGAGCAGAAAATTGGCAGAAATTGATTTCAGAACTCCCGAAAATATTTTAGTACTGGAAACCAGTTGTGCAAATTCCGCCTAAAGTTTGGTTTTCCTCCGCAGCTCTGTTTATACCACTGTGAAACACTTTTATTGTCTTAAATTGTCCAAATGCCAGCAAATAGCATTAAAAACGGGGCGCGCGCGAGGTGCGCCCCTTAATTGTTGCTCGTACAATGGAATCAGTCTGTGTTTTGTAAATGAGCGTACATACCCCTTCCGTGATTTACTATATACCTACAGTAAATTTTCTTGTGGGAGATTTTATGGTGCCTTGTTGAATAGTGAACGTTAAGTCAAACCTTCCTATAGCTGAGGAAAATAGAAGCCAGATCTGCAGAGAGAAAGTAACAAGGAGTTTTTGTTAATGTGTATTCCTGCTCGTAGTAAGAGAACAGTAATTCCACCCTAATGAAAATTAAATTTACTACCTTTTGTTTGTAGTTGTATCTTAAAAAAACCCCAAGCCCGCACACCCTTGTTAATCACCACGAACAGCTCTCTTCAACCATCAGAATGACAAAGGAGCACTAAAACGCTCTGGCCGGATTCCAGGTGGGGATTTTTTCTGAGGACTTTCCGAAGAAAATTCACATAACATGCTTTTTTCTATGGGAAGCATGTTTTTCCATGATTCATAAACTCGCTTTTATCCAGTCCATGAAAGGACCTCTCTCCATTATGTAGACCAGAGCTGACACATTTATGTGCAAAATTGCTGGAGCATTTACACCACTATTCATCAAGGCAGTGTCTGTGCTCCAGGAATATTACAATCACCTGGCACAATCAGTTTAACACACACGCACAAATTCTTGGAAGACTGTGTTATTATAACACATAACAAAACATAACAACCACTGTACTACTGGGCTATGTATATGAGAAGCTGCTTTTGCTTTCTTAAGCGTGCACATGAATACGAATTAACAAATGCCATCATATTATTGATGTAATATTGAATAATAAGAGGTCTGTGTAAACTGAGGATATCAATTGGTTCGGGAAATTGCTAATAAGAAACACTCTTTTCATCCCCAAAGTGACCAGCTGAAATCCAGCCTGTGCTGCGGGAGCTGGGAGTTACACCTACTCGGCTGGTTGTACGTGGGCTGTACAAGATGAATACTCATTTTTCTCTTTTCTTTATAAAATATTTAATCACCATCCCCTATGATCACCCTCCTTTGGCTATGGGTGATGCTTTCTGGGTAGGCTTTCCAATCGGTCCACTCTTCAATGCCCAGGTTGACCGATGCAGTGTGTGTCCCCACCTCATCTGGCGCTTCACTGGTGGCTTCAAGTCCCTAACCATGAGCATGGGGAAGGTGTTGGAGAGCACAGGCTCCCATCCTTTGCTGCTGTCACACCCACACCTTGTCGTGACGTCTGGAAATGGCACATGCTCTCTTCTGCTGAGGACAGAAGGGTTATTTCTTATGCATGAGGAGCTGAAAGAGCTTGCTAAGGTGCTGCTGGCCATCTTCCTAACTCAAAGGCAGCACCTGAACACCTAAAATGTGAGCTGTAGCCCATACATAGCTTTTTTAGAGGACCGGAGTCTCAACGCAGTTCCCACTGCCCCGACCCCAGCTCTGTTTCAGACCCAGGTAACTCAGATGCCAGCTCTCACCCAAACCAGCTCTCCCTCCACTCTAAGAGCTGGGACCACCCTGCCCCATCGCCAGGATGTGGGTGGCCAGTGTGGGACACCCAGGCATGCCAAGGACCGCGCGGGTGCTCTCTGGGCTCGCCCAGGTCTGTCCCAGGACGTGCCGCGGCCATCGTCCTCACCGGCAGCTGGGGGCAAGGAGCTGCGCGTCCAGCCACGGGCTCACGGGGTGATTTTAAAACAAGAAGGATTTATTCTGTAGCCTTGGGGTGGTCACCACCTCACTGCCAGGTGACGTTATACCTCGCAGAATACAGCTTTGCCATCCCCAGATAGGATGGAGTTGGATTTGGTAAACGTGGGGGAGGAAAGTATTTAGCTTTCAAAATCGCTGTGGTTGTCAGGTGAGAAAAACATTTATTTTCATGAGGATTTTCACTGACTGTGCTAGTGAAGATTTTAAAAAATTGCCTAAATAAGTATTTACATGATACTGTAACCCAGAATGGTTTCAAAGGAGCCTTTATGATCTGTCAGGTCAATAATCTGCATTTTTAAAAGTCCCTGAATACATATTTGCATGATCTGTATTTCAAAAGCTCTAGTAAATATGTATTTGCACAATAGACCATAACAATCTCTTTTAAGCCATCGTGGTCTATATATAGTGTTAATCCTCATATATTCCGAAGGAGTTTTATTTTCCAAAATAGCTTTTATTAATAAGATGTTCAGATGCTGTGGTTCTGAGGGCGATAGAAGGATGTAATCAAAAGGGATGAGGACGGCTTTTCATGCAATTAAAAACTGATTTAAAAGTTAGGCCAACAGTGTAAGCAAGCACTTGGTTTTACCCCCCCTTTTAACCCATGGAGTTTCCCCAGAAACCTCCCTCGTTGCAGATCGTCTTCTACCTTCTGCCCTGATGCAGGTAGACCATATCCTCCTGAGAAACTCCGTCTGGTGGGCAGCTGGCGATATTTCCCGTGAAAACCTTTCTGTTGTGCTCCGGGTGCGAGAAATGGGGCAGAGAGGGGCTTTGAGCCAGGGATCTAAAAGACGTATCAGAGCAATACGTTTATGGACCCAAACGTTTTCACACCAGGGTCTCCTTTGATCGAGGTCATGTTGCTGTTTCCGCGCTAGCCTGGAAAGGAAAACTGGACAAGTCCTTCACCAGAGGCATGGTTAGGTGTGCGAAGCTCATATCTGACGATGTCCTCTGGCTGTTTTGGGTTGAGATCTCCTCTGCCATGTGCTGGTTCTGACCCTGGGTGGCCTGGTACTCGCACCCCTGGGTCGCGGCCAAAGACAATGACCAAATTCTGCGTCCATCAGTTCTCATCAGCGGTTCCAACCACATTTCTTCATCTCCACCATAGCTGGCTTTGCAAGATGCTGTATGGCACGATCTGGTGCAGCTTTCCTCCACTTAATTCTGGCTGGACGTTAAGTAGCAAGTTCATAATTTTTAGTCACAGCTGGAAACGGGCATCAGAGTTGGGGATGGGAGTTGGGATTTTTGAGAAGTAAAACCACAGATATACTAAAGTTAGGCACTCTTCATTCCAGTTAACTTTGCTGTTGATGTATATGAGCCTCTTAATCACGGAGACTGCTTTTATTTATTTTTTTTTTAAAAAGCAGTTGGAATGTTTTTAAAATTTAGGGTCTTGTCCTGGTTTCACATACTTACAGAGCGGGTTTTCTATCACTGTGTCGAGGCCTCAATTTTCACAATCAGTACACCGTATATGCTAATTTATGTATAATTACGTTATCAGACACAGAGCAGAGGTGAACGTTGTTTTACCACTGCCAAGAATATTATTGTGAAATTATCGATATCCTGATTGTAACAACGTATTTCTTTAAATACGTGATCCCGAACTTACGCTGCCTTCTGATACAATCAAAAATTGTTTGACGTATAAAATTACAGCAGGTTTGATGACTTCAGTTGTCTTTGCTGTGAACAGATATTCCGTTTCTCCAGCTACTCGTATTATTTGTGCATTTTTTATACATCTCGCACCGAATTAACTTATCTTAGTGGAATAGCTTTGATCTGAGTGTTTCAGTCCCAGCGGTTTTTTTGCAGACCGCAACTTTTGGTTTGGAGGTGGGAGGGCAAAACCTAAATGAATAAACCTAAATAAATAAACCTAAATAAATAAACCTAAATAAATCCTCTGTCCCCAGATCTTGGCCACCCTGCCTCCACCTCGGCCGAGCAGCCAGCACAGTTGGGAGATTTCCCAGCCGCTCCTCCTCCTCCTCCTCCTCCTCCTCGCCCGGGCATATGGTGCAGGTAAGAGAAGGAGCCTGCACATATTGTTTCTGTTTGCGAAGGAAGTACACCCTGCACTTTCCCCGCACATAAATTCAGCCAAAGCGGTATGTCATTAATCAGGTGCAGAATCTGGAAAAATCATACAGAGACTTTGTGTCTTATATTAAAAGCAGCAACTTGCGGCTGGTTAGTTTGTTTATTGAAAACGTTTTATTAACACTGTACCTTGCAGAATGTGAAGAATAGGACAAAATGAGATTATTTCTCCATCCACCTCCAGCTCAGACTTTCTGCATAAACAATTTGGATCATGAACTGTAAAAATACATGTGTCTGTGCCGTAGCCTGCATGGAGCGTAAGTCTCTCAGATCACGGGGAATGGCAAAACACAGTACCAGGTATTTCCAGACTTAGAAGGGTTCCCCGCATAAATCTGAGCCAAAGATTAAACTCAAGCTTCATAAAGCTCACCTGGCTTTCTCTGTACTGCTGCGAAACAGCACCTTGGCTTCTGCGTATTTGGCTTTGGATCATTCCGGGTGCTTCGCCCTGGAGTCGCAGGAGAAAGTCTCACCCGGTCCAGCCTCATCCCAGCCCCAGTGCTTCGGAGCAGAGCAGAGGCAGCAGCCCCCCAAAACACACACGCATGCACGATCCCTCATTTTTCCTGCACTGATAATTGCCTATTAACATAATGCAAATTGAAACCCCTTTCCTAATGCTGGAGCCCCGGTGCACAATGATTTTCTTGCTCCATTAAAAAGACAATTTTGCCCGTGCGGTAATGGAAAACGTCAAACTCAAATAGGAAAGTGGGTGCCTCTAAGTATTTCATATTTTACAGGAAAATGTTTTAAATGAAATACAGCCTGACAGATAAATTACATTGGCTTTGCGTACGTACCCGGCTGATTTAGTGCTACCAGCAGTGCAGATGGTTGGCGACAACTTTGTAGGTGCTTAAACATCTTAGTACATGAATGCAATTTTTGCACTAATGCAAAACACTTGTGGAATGACCCCTCGTATGTAATGTTTTCCATTGAGAGAACTGATTTGGACTTACAGAGAAAAAAGTAATATACAAATTACTTCGGGTAACCTGTAGCCTTTAAAAAGAAAAGAAATGCAATTATATCTGCTCTCTGCAACCACCGTTTAATGAAAACAGAAGACTGAAATGGTCTTTCTAAGTTTCAGAACTTACAACAGGTCCCTGCTTATTAACAGAGCGGTTGTACTAGCAATTTGTTTTTGTAATTATGTTCTTTGTGGTCTACGCAGTTTTCAAATAGTGATGCAAAAAGGACAGCTGGAAATACTGCTAGTTGCTTACCTAATCCCCAGTGAGAATAAAAATAGATAACAGTAAATGAGACTGTATGTAGGAAGCTAAATTAACAGTCAGAGCGGAGATTTTTTTTAAAGACACAGTATACTTCAATGTATGCATTAAAAGATGGAGATGAAATGTATTAAATATCAGTAGGAATACTCGGCCCTTTGATTACATGAATGAGGAGCAGAGCTCATTCCCTGGCTTAAAACACCCCGGTCTCGTACAAAGCAAATAACGAGCTTGACCACGAAAGTGCTGATATTTCCCATGCAAAAAGGGAACACCGAGGCAAAATGGTTGCTTACGGAGTAACGCTGGTTCTCCTTCCTAGGCTTGTGTTTATTTGCAAAAGAAACGGCACAGATTCATGTTTAAACTGCGATTTGGATAGGCTTCAAAGACGGTCACTTCTCTAGCAGCAGCGTTTTACCTGGCAGTGGGGAGCTGTGCACGCAGCCTGGCTTGAGATGGTGAGGCTGGGTCTCACGGGAGGCCTGGAAATATTCAGTTCTGAAGAAATTCAGCGAACTTTAGAAAGTCTGGAAATACCGAAGTTCCAGCCTGAGGTTCGCACAGCCACACAGTCAGTCTTCGCTCGAATATCCTTCCTTTGGTTTTCTGAGAGCAACTTTCCTCATTTCATTTTTAATTTGTAAGAACTGGGTTGGCACTTGCCATCCGTATCCAAATCTCTTCAAAGCTTCAGTGTTGAAGGACAGAGGGCACCTGTGGCTGCACGCTGTGGATGCACCTTCCCTCCATGGATCAAGGGCTACTGAGGCTTTGAAATTTTAGATTAACAAGGATTTTACCTGCATTTGCGTAACTAACTAGCGAGCCAGCCTACTGGTGGGTATCAATCAGCATTTCATTATGCCATTTCGCATTAGCTGAGGATGTGACCTGCACTATTCCCTCCTGCAAAGCAACATCTCGTAGCTGTCATTTCATTGAAGCTATAAAGGTAAATGCGTGATGGAGCGGGGAGCCGACATTTGCTAGGGGAAGCTTGCAGGAGCAGCGGGCAGCTCCCAAACCCGCGCCCGCAGCAGCAGCCTCCCCGCTCGCAGCAGAGGAAAGCAAACCCTCAGCGCTTGTGAACTTCGTTTCCTGACATCCTCTTTCTTCTTGAATATTCCTCCCAGATCTGGGGGTGAAGAGCTCGGCAGCAGAAAATCCAAATCAGAGCCAAGAGGAAATTCACATTTTACCGAGAGCAAGAGCCAAGTGAGATCACCGTGCCGCCGGCTCACGCTCCGGCTGCCGCGTGGGTGCGGCGGGGTTGTGCGAGGCAAACCCGGGGTCAAACGGGGCTCCAAGGGCGGCGTTTAAGGTCCTGATCTGGAACAAACTGAAACGAAAGGAAAGGCTCACCTTGGTTTAAAGGAAGGCCCTGAAAGAGTGCCGTTAAGTGCGCTATTTTCTGAGTGTGTCCAAACAATCCGTCAGAGCAGTCGCCTTGGAGGATGATCCCTTGCGGTTCTGCAGCGGACCAGGTGCTTTGAGAAGTACCTACAGGACTTACCTGCCAGCTGCAGTTTTTTTTTTCTCCAAGCGAGTGCATCCATTCCTCTTAATCCTGATAGTTAATGAATGGTCTGCTATAACAAATAAAATCTCTCTACTTGCCTAGCGACAGGGAGGAGAGCGCTTGCTCCTAAGCCTGCAAAGTTTGGCTGTGTGGGAAGGGGGTCTTTTGGGTTTGGGTGGGTTTTTTTTAGTATTGAGGGAGCCAATATGAAGTGCATTGTATTTTCCTTGAGGACTCGGTTTGCTGTATCTGAGGCCAGGTAAGAAAAGAACAAGAGGAAAGCCACTTGATTTTGTGCCTGGAGCAAAGCTAAGCAGTTCAAGGCCAGAGTAAACAGGAAGCAAATGAAAAAAAGCGTGAGAGAAGAGAGGTGCTGTGATTTAGCAATGAGCAGAGCTTGGAAGAGCCAGAGGCTCAGTTGCCTCCCCCCGGGGATGCCCGGGCTGCCGTACCCGCTGGCGCTGCCCATCTCCCCGTATCCTGAGCCAATTTTCATGTATTCCAGCCATGCTCCGTCACAGGTTGTTTCCAGCTCCGTCCCGCTGCACCATGCCGGCAGTAGCTGGGTGTTTCTGATCACCTCCACAAACCTGGCACTGTTCCACCTCTCGGTCTGACTCCAGATGGCAGGATGAGGTTTCCTTGGTTTGATCTGTACTACAACAGACTTTTAAACAGTGTTTTGTTGCGACCATTTCCAGCCCTGAGCTGAGCTCTGCTCTCAGAAAGATCGCTGCTCAGAAAAGCAAAAGAAAAACCCCCCAAAACTGTTGAGAATTGAATGTAAATGGCTTGGGGGAGGCTACATTTGAGGTTTGGTTCTTGTTTCGTCTCTGCATTTTTTGGAGATATGTCTGATACAGAGATAGCTGAATCAGATGTGCTGGAGATACTCAAAATTTGCCTGGACAAGACAATCTGATCTAGTTGGATCTGCTGTGAGCCGGAGGTGGGACTATACCAACCTCTAGACATCCCTTCCAATAAAATCAGCAAAACCTAAAAACCCGGTATTGATAGTCTTAAAAACTGACTTGCGAGATATGAACTTCAATCATATGCCTTAAACCAGCCGGTATATGCAAAGCTATGGATTATGCACGGCAATATAAAATCCCCCAAAGGCAGGCTTATTCTGGATATTTAGTCCACCAAGCTGAACTATTAAGAATACTTTGGGGGAAAAAAGGAAAAACCGAACCACATAATTTTCTTTCCTCTGAACTAACATAACCAGAAGAGAAACAAGCAATAGTTGTAGAGGATGGTGGCTCCAGAAGAGAGGTAGTCCGGATATTCAAAGCGAAAAGGATTTTCAGGATTAGAGCCCTATTTCTCATTTCCTCCTTGCTTGCAGCTCCCCCGCAAAGGGGCGATGGGAAGCAAAGGTGGCTTCTGCCTCCCCCCGCTTAAGGAACCAAAATGCAATGACTGCCGACGTCTCAGCACACAAAAGCTAATGCACAACCCAAATACCCTGCAGTTGGACACCAGCATAATTTTCAGGGAAACCCTTTGTTGGCGGTATTAACCGTGTATTTCATGCCTCTCTGTTGCAGCCTCTAGACCACGACGCTGCAAGTTCCCGAAACAAAATCTGAAATCGCAGTCCCATAACACAGGCAGAGCTTGCACTAAAGAGGCGGGGAGCTGCTAACACGCCAGCGTGGCACTCCGCACCTTGTTGCACGTGCTGCCGGGTACTCTTAGGATGCTTCTGAAGTCCTTCAGTGGCTCCAAATTTGGGGGCAGACCAAGATTTCTCAACATTGTTAAGACCCTTGTAGGAACAAGAGCAATATTGCGTTTGATATAATAGCCAAACTCTGATGTAAGGAGCCTTGGGGGAAATTTAATGGCGCATACACTTTCTGCTTCTTTCACTTACAGACAGGTACAGCCAGCTCAGTCTGATCTCGTTGGACCTGCTCTGAGCAGGAGGTGGGACTTCATTTATGTCCCAACCCTACAAGTCACCCTCCAGCTTGCCATTTCTCCTGCTATCTGCCCACAGCATTCCATAGTTTTTCTGGCTTTCATCTTTGCATTGGAGGTCCCCAGGGCTGCAGGGCAGGAGCGGTGCAGTGGTCGTGGTGTAGGGTATGTGCTCTGCGGACATTTCTAAGCAGAGCTCAGTTGTCCACCCCCTTGAGACTTTCTTTTCCTGTGCTTCCCTGCTGTTTCTCCCACCCATCTTCTCAGCAGTCAGGATACACAGTTTTGACCCTCAGTGTCACTCCATGTGTGCAAGGAGAAGGCAGGAGAAGTCCTTTCAGTGCTGAAAGGGGGCCTGTAGGAAAGATGGGGACAGGCTTTTTAGCAAGGCCTGTGGTGACAGGACAAGGGGTGATGGTTTTAAACTAAAGGAGGGGAGATTTAGGCTGGATAGAAGGAAGAAATGTTTTACACTGAGGGTGGTGAAGCACTGGCACAGGTTGCCCAGAGAGGCGGTGGAGGCCCCATCCCTGGAAACATTCCAGGTCAGGTTGGCCGGGGCTCTGAGCAACCTGATCTGGTTAAAGATGTCCCTGCTCCCTGCAGGGGGTTGGACTGGATGGCCTCTAAAGGTCCCTTCCAACCCAAAGCATTCTATGATTCTATGATTCTAAGTCAGGATGGGAAACACCTCCCCAGATTACTCAAAAGTCCAGGCTGGACCCTTTGTAGGGAAAGCCAGACTCAAACTCAGGTGTGGTCCTCACCCACACAAACGAGCTCACAGTCATCATAAAAATCTTTAAAAAATGTTGAGCAGGAATAATTTGCATGGCCAAGCTGCAGGACGAGCCCCGTTGCTGGTGAGCGGGGAGCCCCGGGCTCAGGGTGCGCTCGGCATTTCCCATAACGAACCCCTCGGTGCTGGCAAGACCTGAGCCCTGTCCCTGCGGCGGGGACTGATACCCCGACAAAATTAAAGAGATCAGATTTACAAGGAGGATAAAGCCGAAGCACCCCCCGAGGCAGCGTGCCTGCTGCCACCTTGGAAAAGGCTTGGGGACGGGGACGAGCTCCATGGCTGAGCGCTGGGGGGGCTGCTAGTGCCGGCGGGGGGCTGCCCCCCTTTCCCCGTGCAGAAGCGGCGTGCCATCTCCCCCAAACGCAGCCTCGCTGGCAAGCGCCGTGCCAGCATCTGTGTGCCAGCTCTGCAGGGCTGTGTGTGCCGCTCGTGATCCATCTGCAGCAGGCAGCACGTGCCAGCGGCTGTGCGCAGGGTGGGCTGCGCCAGGGAGTCCATTACAGGAAAAAGTCCATAGCATAATTAAAAAAAAAAAAAAACAAACAAAAACCCCATGTTTTTTCTTGCTACCCTGATTTTTCCCTCTTCAGTTTAAAATTCCCTATCGCCTTTAATCAAACTCAGGCAAGATTCACAAGCTTGGACAATTTAGGGATTTTTCTGGGGGAAAAAAAACCCAGGTTGTTTTTTTTAAAAAAAAAAACAAAGGGAAAAAAAAAAAGAGTTTTTTGCCAAGCAGGTTTTCCCAAGTTCTCATAGCTCTACACTGTGTGGCTCCGTGTCTGGAGCAGGCTCCAAGCCTGACTTCCAAACGACCTGGAAGGTGTCCTAAACCAATGTGGCTGCAGGCGAGCGGGAGCTCAGCGCGGGGGATAGCTGCAGCGCTGGAGGAGACAGACAGGAATCCCCAACTGCGAAACCTACTTCACCTCCAAGAGGCAGAAAAGCTCACAGACTCTGGGCTTGTAGTTCTAAAGGTATTTAGCGACACTGGAGATGTCTAAGTAAGACTCGGCTTAAAGCCCCTACTCAAAAAAAAAAAAAAGAAAAAAAAAGAAAAAAAAAGTGAAGTTATTCTATCATCTTGTTACCTCTGTGGGAAAAAAAAAAAAGAGTGGTAAATACACAACTACAATTGCTTTTTACCTTCCCATCGCTCCAAATATTGAATCTAGCCATGGTTGAGTCCCAGATGGTGAAGCATTTAACTTCATTTTCTAACCTCTTTTGGGGCTCAGTTTAATTTATTAAGAGGTTACTCTCAGGACAGATCACGCGACACGCAAGTGTAAATTGAACCAGGTATATCTGTGATTTACTAACTGGGTGACTTGCAAGCTCAAAAATAGTAGGTAGACCTCTAATGTACGCTGCAGCCGGACAGACGTTGCGAGTGTGTGTTGGGTGCCTGCGGAGAGGGCAGGGCTCGAGTCCCAGATCTTAAGGCTTTCCTCGCCTGCAGCGGTAGCACATCTTAGGACTCCTTGCTACCTCTCCTCTGAGCTGTGCAAGCAGCGAGCTCAGATTTCATCTCCATTCACAGCCTTAGCCTTGCCCTGGAAGTGAATTTGTTCAGCAGTCACCGTGAGAAACACTGTTAGCTCCTCCAAGTTCAGGACAAGCTGTATTTCCACTTTTTCCTCTCCTGTCACAATAATTCAGCGTGCTGCCCGGCCTTGCTGATGCCTGTTGAGCTGAGTATGCACCAGAGCTGGGAAGCCATCCTTATTTTGCCCCTCTTTTTGTGCTTTTTTAAGTATCGCATCCCAAGTCAGCTTCTTCCCTCTCAACACACCTTGGTTTTGGGATGGGGCACTGCACCATCCCCTGCGTGCTGCCCCACCGCCGAGAGCCGCTGCAGGCTCCTCTGCCCAGCTCGGGGTCCTTGGGCATCTTTGCTGACCTGCTCCTCAGGGTCATGATACCAACAGCAGCAATTGTGGCCACCCTGTTAGTTCCAAAAGCCAGAAATTTTCACCATATTGGGCCAACGCACCCCATTTGACTAGATGCCCATCACAAAATGAACGGTAAACTCAGGGCACCATCTCTCCTTCATTGGCGCGGCGTTCGTGCCTAGCAGAGCTCCGAAATAAAGTCTTTCCAGAGGAGACTGGGAACCTCCTCGCTGTTCCCCAGATGAAGAAAGAGTGACCAATGACTTCACCCCAAGTGAAAGAAGAGGAACGCGTGCCAGGGAGAGATGGTGTACGCGATAGAGCTGTTTTCTGCTTGGCCGCTACTTTATTGTAGCTTTTGGAACGCACCAGCGCGGCGGTTATTAATTTATTATTATGTGAATTCCAGCTGTTGATCGCGTGTTTTACCCATGAACAGAAAAAACAGCCACTTGCCGAGGCTGCGAGTCAATGAATTTCAGAATTCCTGGTGGAAAACCATCCACCTGAGCTGGCGCTGGCGGCGGTGGCTTGCGGCACACGGCAGGACGATGCCTACGGCGCGGGGAAAGGCGATGTGCAGTTTGGCAGGCAACCGGGCTGGACTGCCACAGCTGGGGGGAGCTGAAGAGCTGCTGAAAAGGGTTTTTGTTTAAATAAATGTCTTCCTCTAAGGCAGGGGTAGGGTTTTGCGTTGGGGAAGGGGGAGCGCAAAGAAACGGCCATATGTTTTAGGCTGGTCGTTATAAATTACACCTCGGTGCTGTGTCAAAGATGAAGCGAGGGTGTTTTATTAGTAACAGAGATAAACTGGGGCTCCCAGCTCCGTGAGATGGGCAAGGAGTGGCTGGCTAGTGAGGTCTTCCAATCGTCTCCCGCAGATAAGCCCGGTTCTGCCACCCTCGCGCAGCACCTTGGGATGGTATTTTGCAAGACAGCAGACCCTGCCTCTTCGGTTTTCCCTGCCCAGTGTTCATACTTGACGTTTAAATCAATTACATAGACATTTAAGTCTCTTTCACATGCCAGCACATGGCCCTTGTAAGCCTTCAGGGTTGGGGGCAAGGAGGGGGGTGTTGGCTTTTGCGAGCAGTGTGTACATTAATTCCGATGTAAAGAGCTGCAGTAAATCACTTAATGCCTGAATCGAGTTAGTTGTTGTTGTTTTGGTGAATTGGGACCATATTCGGGACTATAACAACCTAATAATGGACAGTGCAGGCATAGACCACACTGTAATGTATATTGTAGGGGAATATGGTAATAGTCTGAAATGGCAATTCTCCTAAATAAATAGCACATCAACTTACTTAAACCTAATCATAAATGGGACAAATTGGACCCATGTGCAAACAGAAACCTGAGCAGAACGCAGGAGTTAAAGAAGCCATTGTTCCCCAGCCTGACCCTGGGCAGAGAAAGCCTGTGTCAGGTTACATCTGTTAAAATGATTCTAATGCCAGCCCAGTATTTTAATTATAAATATATAAAACATTTAATAAGAAGACATTCTGGGCTTACTAAGCCTTTAAAAACTGGATGTGGGCGGAGTGGGTAGAATGGTATTCCATGTGCCCCAGACGGAGTGCCAGCGTATAATGATTGAATGTTTTCCTGTAATAAATTGAAAAAATCTGGTTTGTAAGAATGGATCCAAATCACTTGGCATTAGAAAGGTAATTTGTTACCTAGCTTCCTCTTGGAAACGGACCGCTTCCAAGTTTGCTGGAACTTAGTTTCTAGGGACTGTGATGTCCAAAAAGAGAAAGAACGACCGACCGGGATGCTTATGGCTCTGGTGTTAAAACACACACGGGCGCGCGCACACACACACACATATGCTCTTTTTTCTGCCTCTCTCCCTTTTTTTTCCTTCTCAGTTTTGCAGTCCTCCCTCTCATGGCTCCAAACACAAGATTCAGCAGCCAAAAAAGAAAAAAAAGAGGTTACTCAGGACAAAAGCCAGATCTATAGCCACCTTCTTTATACCTTTCCAAATCTCAAGCCTGCTTAATTATGATTAATTGCCACATGGATAATCAGATACAGTTTCAAAAGGTTGGAGATGACAGTCCAAGGACACCAGGGAAGAAGGAAGGTTCGCCTTTGTTACAAGCAAAAGAAAAAAAAAAAAAAATACCAGGTCCCTTCCTCAGCCCATAACCTTTTCTTATTTTAACAATTCCAAACGGAATTAATACCATCAGTATATCGTTCCTGCTCCTGGGAATTGAACTTCAACTGTACAATTTCTGCAGCTGTCAGTTTTTTCAGCCCTCCTGTCAATAACGCAATGTTGGGGTGCCCTTCTTCTTGAATGAAAGCAGTTTCAAGTTTCTGCTTTATGTCTGCGCTTGCTGGGTGGTGTGACACGATGAGAAAGTATAAAAAATAATAACAGCAGTTAAAAAGCTTCCACTCTTGACTTAACTGGATCAAATGTAATAGACTACAGCCTTTTCTCCCGATTTCCTTTGCTTGTTTTAGAAAACACTGTGAAAAGTGCAGGAGATTTTGTCTTGCCAGCTCTTTCCTCCATTTAAAATCCCTTTGGCTAAGTCAAGGATCACAGTATGTCATTTCCAGCCTAACAGAAGTGCTGGGCCTTGTTCAGCTCCTATTACTAGGAGGCAAATCCCTAGGTTGCAGGCGCCAGTGTTTCTGCGTTTGGCTCCTTTCCCAGTATTGTTTCCTTCATTACATTCCAGAGTGCCTCTCAGCCAGTTAATGTTTGCACTGGGAGGTCCAAATATCCAGCAATCAGCACTGAACTTTTCTCTTTTTGTTGAGAATTGCAGGTTTCAAATGCAATCACTGGCTTTAAAGAAAAACTTACAGGTGAACACAACAGCACTAATTTCCATTTTATTCGCAAACAGTTATATTTTCTGCAGTTTCTCCATATGCACTCGTAAAACGGTTTCAGAAGATGTCTGGCTTTTTCAGAGCTTGTAGGGGCTGGAGTCATTTTTTATGGATTTTGGGGTAAACGCTGCCCCCCGCGCACCTCTCCCACGCGCACCGCCGCGCGTTAACGCAACAGCTCCCATGCTCAGACGTTATCTCCGAACGTTATTCCTAATAACGCGATTGCATTCTCATTTTTATTAAAAACGTAGCGAGCTGAAAATGGATGCGATAATTTGGACCGCGTGAAGGGTCAAAGTGTCCGCACAGGCTTACGCCTCGCTCCTCTGAGCACAGGGTGGGAGGTTTGGTTTCTAAATTACTTTTGGTGTCGTTTCATTTGTAAGAGTAAAGGCAAGGTGCAGCCTTTTGTACTGTTTGCACCCAAGGCTCTGGGAGGGATGGAAGGGATTTATGCTCTGGGTTTTCCGTGAATATTGATTTTCCCATATGGCTGGCTGGGGGTGGCTCTGGGGGGCTCCAGGGGCTCCACCGAGGTGCACCCAGGACGGATGGTCACCTCTGAGAGCAGCACCCCTATTCTCCTGCCACCAGAAAACCCTGTAAACGGTGAGAAAACTTTCTGTGCGTTGACAGAGGATAAGGCCCTTTATTTTCAGAAGCTGCACCTTAGGCAATTTGAATTGAACTGTAGGAAGACATTTGATAAGACAGCCTGTATAGTTTGCTTTCTACGGGTTTCTATGGTCTTAAGTTTCAAGAACTAGCTACGGGTCATAGTCTCGATTAAGCAATTAAAAAAGTCCACGACATTTCCTTGTGGGGAAAGGAAAAAAAAGAAAAATGTACAGGTTGGGAAATCCTCAGTGTTTTCCATAAAGCCTCCAGCTATGCTTCCACCCATGATCATATGTCATATGGATGGTGTCATAGCGTCCTAAGGGTGCTAGCTCACAGCGATGATATCGAATTCATGGAAGTGTATATGTTCAGAGAGAATACTAATGTTAACTCAGTCTAAATAACAACGCTGCCAAAGGAGGAAAGCAAAAGATGAAATACAGTGGATTTCAGGAGGCAACAAGCTCTCATTTATTAAGATCACAGGCATTTTACAGGTTACAAATCAAAAAGCAGAAATAACTTCATAATATACAGGTCAGGAATGTGCCTGGGATATTGAGGAACTATTTCCTTGGCAATAATCTGCCACAGATAGTCAGAAGCGTGCATTTTCTGGCACAACAAATCATTGCTGATTAATTTTGTCTGCCTTTGTCTCAGAGAAGCAACGAGGCACTTCACTGTGTGTTTTGTACTTACTCGACTTCCACGTTATTCTTTCTCGATGCATAATTTTTTGCAAGATAGGCCAAACACAATACTCTTTGTTTTACCTCTTTGACATCATTTTTGCCTGAACGCAGCGTGCCAGCGCTCAGGGCTGTTAAGTGTGCAAAGCCGAGGTACAACCTGCGTGGCAGCACAACCTGGAGGTTGACACCAGTCTGAGCCCACCCGAGGGTTTGTTCAGTCCCCGGCAGGAGCAGGGGAGAGGAGCAGCCCTAGAAACATGCCCATCCATGCAACTGCTTCTCCAGCCTGGAAGAGGGAGGTGAGGAGGTGTAGAAAGGTGCCTTCACCATGGATGCGGTGGCAGCAGCAACAAACGGGGAACTTTGTCCTCTCTGCTGGCACCCAGGGACAAATGCCAGCGTGGGTTGTGGAAATTACTGCAAGAAGAGAAACCACAGTTTCTCGCTTGAAAAGCAGCAAAAGCAGGGCTGGATGCAGCTGCAAAGCCGAGGGAAGGACTGTACGGCACTGCGGCATCTTCCTCCACTCTTTATTTATTGCATCCTAGAGCCAGCCGGGCCGGATGGTGGTCTGCCTCATCGGCCTCACGTAGGAACATCACAGCATCCCCAGAAGGACAATAGATATGATAAATGCCAAAGGCAATGTCAAAACCCATAACTTTCCTAACATTAACTTAATATTCACAGCTATTAAACATCAACAGATCAGAAATGGAGTATCTCCAAAGCAGGTGTAAACTTCTCCGGGCTCCCTGTGCCGATGGTGTGAGACAACTGCGTGAGTTATCATTTCTGAGTATTCTCTCCAATTTCTCAAAGTTTCTGCACTTTTGATAGAGATTCCCAATTCCATATTGGTTATAATGGATCACTCTGAAACGGGCTGTGGGAGAGACTTTTCAAGAAGTGAGATAGGTGTGGTAAGTCAGGGGCTCAGGAGAACCCAGGCAGGCAGGATTCACTGCTGCGATAAACAAACATGGAGCAGAAACATCCAGAGGAGGGAGATTTTGGAGATTTGTTCATCAGTGAAGGGCATTCCCACAGGAGGAGGTGGGGATGAATAGTGCCCTTGCAAATCCATACTTGCCAGGTACCCAAACCGTTTTATTTAATGGTTTGTGAGCACTAAGTCAGGTTTGGAGAGAGGGACGACTTCTGTTGCCCCACCATCAATGCCCCAAATCCCCTCCATAGCGCACAGCCTCCCAGGTTCACAAGAAGGGTAAGTAAGATACAGATGTGGGGGGAAAAGGTGGTAGCACCAAGACGTCCTGCAGAATAAGATCCAGCAGTATAAACCACCCACCATCTGCAGAGTGTGTGTTTGATGGGGCAGCCCTTTGGTCAATGCATTTGGGCAACGCATTTGGTCAACGCATTTGGTCAACGCATTTGGTCAACGCATTTGGTCAACGCATTTGGTCAGCACATTTGTGGGGGCTTATACTTGCCCAGAGAGGCTCCTGGGCTTGACTGCACCTCCTTGGCTGAGGCTGGGTTGGTTTTGCTTGTTTCAGATATGGCAACACCTCCCAAAGTCTCCCCCCACCCCCATATCTCCCAAATGAGACAAAACTAATGAGCCCTGTCCCTGGGCGCTGCTGCCCTGAGAAGTGGGGGTGGGGGAAGCCTCTGCTGCCGTCGCGGGTGGCTGCAGCAATTCCCGGTGCTCCTTCTTGCATCGGGAAACTGGAGGAGATTTTCATGGAAGAGCTTCCTAACCGGGGCTGATAGAAACCTGGAGAGGTGGCTTGTTTCCCTCTTTACCTAATTTATCTTCCACAGGATGGAAGTCATCACGGAAAATAGCATTGCTGTTAGGGCTTCTGTTGTCAGTGCTCGCCTCATATTCACATTCCCCGAGCTCCCACCTTCATCCTCATCGCTTTCTCCCTTCAGAATTATAACCAAACCAAAAACAATGTGTTCATAACATCTCCTCCAATTCCAAAAAAAACCCCGAAAGAAAACAAACAGCTAGCAGATGCTGATTTTCTCACTTAACTGCACATATTTTATAGTAATTCTCTCTGATTTTCTCCCAAGACACCCACCTGACCTTCCTTTCTCTCCAACCTCTCCCAGTAGTGGCCAAACCCTGCTAATCATGTAAGATTCAGCCCATGGAAATAGGCTGCAACTAAGAGAAATTTACCCTTTGACCTTAACGCCTTCGCGTGCACGATAGAGACCAAGAAATGTCTTTGCTGAAAGGAATGCATTTTCCTTGGCAAAAACTGATTTTTAGACCAAACCAAATTAATGCTATGAAGAGAATTTTTTTTTTTTGCTGTTTCACAAAAGCAACACAAATAAAATAAAAACAATTCAGTGATTTTAGAACGAAGAATGACAAAATACATTTTCCAAGAATTTTCAAGGAACTAAAAATGGAGCATCATAAATATTTTTGCTTCTCTCTATGTAACTGAAAGTGATTTACAAGCATGAATTAATTTGGAATTAATGCACTGCGATGAAGCAGGGATTAGTTCGCCCAGAATTTTTCAAAGTTGTCCGTAGACAATTTAGTTGGGAGAGCATCTCCAGAGAGCATCCTTTTCCATTTCTAGTGGGAGCCGAAAGTCTCTATGGTAACTAAAACAATAATCTACGTGGAAAAAAGAAAGTTTGAAAAACTGCTCAAATGAATTTTAGCTGCCTTTGTTATCTGAAAATAGGAGGAGGCTCCACATCATGCCAGCAGTCAGTTTTTCATGCATCACCAAGTGCTTTGCAGGGTGTCAGTCAGCCATGACCAGTTCAGGCACATTTTTCGCTGGACGGGCTGAGATGCAGTGAGCTGAAGTGAAGTGTCTTGCTCACACACCGAGTCTGTTGCAAGACCTGGGAACAGAACTTTTCTGTTTTTCCCATCCGCAAGGAGGAAAGCTTATATTTTTCAGTCTAGATTACTATTTTCTTTTTCAGATTAAGGAAAACAAAAATGAGAGAGAAAGAAAACCAGTGACTCATTGCAGTTTCTTTGCTGAAACACAGCTGCCCTTGTCACAGGAACACGATTCTCAGAGCCTGCATCCAAAATTTATTGCAAAATAAAACTGAAACTTTTAAAAACAACCAGCCTAAATTATGTTTCTAATTCTCTTTTAATATGAATTTGTGCGTGTAGGTCCAGGCTCCAGCCAGGATCAAGGGTAGGACTGGAAACTTGGGAGAAACTAAGTTCTTGTGAAATGCTCAGATAAATTTTGCAAACCCACACAGCCTACATTGGCTGGACGAGCTTCAAAATCAGTATGCGCTTTGTAAAGCTTCGATGCTTCTGGACCTTCTGGGATTCTTTCAGTGGCAGGTCAATATAATAACAGCACCCACACCACCACCCAAAGTTAATATTGCATTTTTTTATTTGGTATTGTTTCTGAAAATATGCAATAAGTCCTGAGTCAGATGATCCCAAATCAGAATTAAAAGGACTGTGTACATGTGTAAATCCACTCCCAACTTTAGTGGTGCAATCTTTCCATTTTAGGAAAAACATTCCTCACTTTGCTACAATCTTTCTGCTTTCAAAACACTGAGACCTTACGTCTGACTTGCCGAGCTTTGAATTGCCACCTCTCTGATGTTAATAATTTACTCATTAGCCTAGTGCCACGCTTCTGCAAATGAGCTTACAGTTTGGGGATAAACCCGCCTCATTTGGGAAACGTGTTCAGAAGTGACATTTGCCGGATGGAGAATGTCACCTCTTCAGCCTAAAGCTTGAGCTGCTTCTTAAATAAGAAAAACATTGTTGGCACTGCACAGTGCCTCAAAGAGGAGAGGAAAAAAGTATAGAAGGGAATCAAGAAGAGGAGCTTTTCTGAAAATGCTTTTACTCATCCTGAGTAAAATAGAAGAAAAATTTTGCTATGTGAGTAAGCCAAGCGTGATCGATGTTTGCAGCTTCCCCTTCATTTAATAAGCAAGTTTGGTAAGAAAAACATGCAGAAGGTGTACAGGGAAGTGCAGAGGAAAGTGGGAGATGGGAGGGAGAGAAAGATGACCTGGTTTTGCTTCCAAGCTAATTTTATATCAGTTTAACTATATTTAGTTACATTTCTATTTAATAAGGCTGCAACTGTTGGATTGAGATCTTTATTGTTGTTTTCTGAGTAATTCAAATTTCCAAGAGTTCATGGTTGTTGTTTTTTTTTTCTAAGACTTCATGACCTTCTTCCATGAGTTTATTTTAGATATAGTGGAATGTCCCAGAGAAAATTCCAAATGGTCCTTAATATATGAAATGTTTCCAGAAAGGAAAAATTCTCAGTGGACTATGAAACTATTTTTCAATCATGGTCTATGGCACACAAACCACATCTGAGTTTTTTTCAGTAGGAAACTATTGCCCAGTGGGTTAAAAGAAAATAAAGGATAATGGGATTTTTCCGTAAGGCTGGAGCCGTTCGCAGGGGTTTCCTCCCCACTAGATGTCACTGGAACTGTTTGAAATGTTCACAACAAACAACCCCAAATTCCCCAGCTTTTGAGCTTTCTTACAAACATGAGACTTGGACCAGGGTGCTTTCAAGGTCTGCTCTGGCTCGTGAGCCTTGCAAGGGAATCCGGACTGATAGATGGTTAATCATGCAAAGTTCATGGTTTGGCATGGATTTGGGGAAAATGCAGGTGAAAGTCATGAAGTTTGGCATTGTGCTTGGAGGTGGTGTCCTTCTTTGGGAAACCCAAATGGAATCAAAGAAAAAATCAAAGAAAATGCCTGGACACAGTTGCCATTTGGCTGGAAGGTCTTCAAAGACAGAGCAGGGTCCTGCAGAAAACGTGTCGCACCTTCTCCTGAGTCAGCACTGACCCAGTGCTGGGATGGCCACACCATGAAGCGTAGCTAGGGTTTGGGTGGTCATCTAATCCACCATAAAAAAAGAAAAAAAAAGAAATTTTGACAACTTGTGTCATGAAATTTTCCATGGCTTTCCTCCTCAGCAGTACCGATGTCCACCCCACGCCGCTAAGGAAAGCAGCTCCTTCTCAGATTATTAGGTCTACTATTTAAATTCTCCCTGTAGTTCCAATTGACTACAGGAATCTTCTTCCATTCTTATTCAAAATTCAGTTTAGTGTGATTATGTGGCCATGCATCAAATATGGCAGTATAATATGTCCTTTCATCTACTTGCCATAATACATCCCTTTTAGTGCCACATAAATCCCTGAAAATATTGCTGTCTTCTGCTCTTGAGATTCTTCATGTGCCTCTTTGCCTTACTGCCTTCCTCTTCTATTGTTTCTCCAAGCTGAATTAATTCACTTTTTTTTCCCCAACGTTGCCGCTATGCCTTTGCTACTGCTCCTGAGCAGACACCAGTGAAAATACAGCCCTTCCAGAGTAAAAGAGGAGCCAAGAACAGCCCAGCTGCTGGCACGGCACCCTTCCCGGCAGCGCCTTGGCTCTCCTCTCGCTGGAGGCGGCCGCTCCGAATCGCTCCATCTCCTCCTGCAAAGGCGGTGGGGAGCAGCGCCTGGCTGGCAGTGCCTGCCGTTGGAGCAGCGGCAGACGTCCTCGCAGAGCTGAGGATGCTGTAATTGAGGAATTACAGGAGCCAGCGTGGTGCTCCTAATCCTTCCAGACCAAAGAAGCACCCCAGAAATGACAGCGGGTTTTCTCCTTTGCTGCAGAAGTCAGCGCGTGTGCTGCCGCTGGGAGACCCCTGAGTCGGCGCAGAGGCTCTGCAGCACTGCCCCGGGGTGCTAAAGAGCTGCTGTATTTCCAGTGACAATTTAACCCGTGCACATGAGTTACATTGCAACAGGCTGTATTTATTTTACGTAGGTAACTACAAGTGGACACCAAATACCATGAAGCTCTTTCCATCCACGGAAGTGTAAGCTTTGCACCAACTTTGGCATCTGCTTCTTCCTTGTTGAAACTCCTTTTCGTAACTCGTTCTCTAGGATTAATCATGTCTTCATCATGTTGGCTCCTCGTCTTGCTCCAGACAGGCGATGGAGGGCACCAGCCCGGCCGTGCCCCATGGCAGTGACTTGGCCCCACACACCTGCCCTTCTACCCTTCCGTGTTTCACAGATCACACGTTGGCTTTGACTTGTTTAATTAATTAGTAACTTAATTGTACCACTGCAGCATAACCCCCTAGTAGGCAGTTGACTTACGTGGGGCAAGCACAACAAAAAAGGGTCGACTCCCTTACACAACTTCTGCATTAAGTTGTTATTATATTAAGCCAGCAAACTTTCAACATACTCAATATTCAGTAAATTTAAGAAAATGAATTGAAGCTACTTGCCTATTTTAATATGTACTCCTGAAGACATTTTACAATTTTTTTATGGTTTAATTAAAGCCTCATGGCAATGGTATGCTTCTTTCTACCTACCATGCCAGTGGTTAAATATTACGGGGCTTCAAGTACCCTGCATCTCTTTAATTGCTCTGCTGAAGATAAAAGAGCAGCGATATTTTTATCACAACTGCTACAGCAGGCAAAAATAAAAATGCCCCTTACCCACGTGAGTGGAGCAAGGCGTGAGCGGGGCCACGGCGCCCATCTCCCCCGCCTTGCCCCTGCCCCACGCCTGCATCCCACAGCCCCACCGATGGCCAGACCTTAACTCGTGCCCTTCCATTTCGCAGCCCGTTTTGGGGAATATTTCATTCTGCCGCACGTCTCCACGAGCAGAGGAACTTCCCCACCCCGCTTCTTACCATTAAAAAAAATAAAGTGTAGAAATCTCTAAATTAAGAAAGTCCTGGAAGAGTACATTCAGCGCAGGACAATGCAGAGGAAGGTTACAAGTATATTAGGATAAGGGCACCACAATTATATGAAGAAGTCTGGAGAGAAAAGATTACATTGTTCTGACAACAACATTTTTCAAACATTTAGACCTTTAATATCATTAATTTAAAGTACAAGATTAAATATTTTATGCAAATATTAGACAACAGCAAAGAGCTCTGCATATTAGGATTTAAAACAAATTGAAAGCATGCAAGACATATTCATTTCTTAAGCAGTTTAGTTAAAAAATCGGTATTGTTTCTATTAGGATTAACTGACAGTAACTCTTTGTGTTCAAATGGATTTAACTTCACTGTGGTTTGTTTTCCAGATATCATTGTCCTCCAATAATCGTGGATAAAGGGAAATGTAAAAGGACAGATCAAGTAAAAATATATCTTCACATCATAAACACAGAATTATGTTTAAATTTCATTACTAAATGGGATTTCAGCTTCATATACCATGCCTAATCCTGCACTATAAAAGATGTATAAAACCTCCTGACAAATTCTAACAGACTTTGTGGAAGTTGCATATATTGATTAAAACATCAAGCAGTTACATACAAACCAATAATGAATTACTTCTTGTTGGAAGATAAAACTTTGTGATATTTAAAATTACAGACTTGAAAGTAAGTAAAATTACCCCTAATTATGCAGAAGGGAGCAACACCTTAGCAGTAAACAAGATAAGCACCTCAAACAGCACTAATAATTTTAATTAACATTTTCTAGTTTCCTTTCACCTCCTTTCAAGGTCATCTGCTACCTTTTCCTGGTGCAACGTTACAGCACAGTGTTAAAAACTTACATTCCATTACTAATCACTTTGGTAAGCCAAAAAAAAATTGCTTTCCAGGACAGATTTTTTTTTTTTTTTTAGAAAAAATCACTTAATCGTGTGCAAAAACAAATATTGCATTGTGTAAAACTGTCAGGAAGATTTTTGCAGTGAATTGCTATCAGAAGTCAAATTCCAGCAGCTGGGATTCGGTCGGTCATTTGGGGCCTGATTCTGAACACCAGAGGCAAAATTATTCCAGGAGCTCTGCAAAAACCCGTTAATATTTCAGGTATAAATTTAAAAATTTGGATTATACCCAAACTGTTGAATATTTGGATTGTAATCAAAGTTCAAAAGGCTCCTCAAGTGTGAACACTGAAAATGAAAATTTGGCAAAACGTGATAATCTACACAGTATTTGCGCTATTTTTTCTTGAGCACCAATTAATAAATGTGTGTTCAAGATTTATGATTTTGCTAAGCTGTTTCTTTTCTTTTCTTTTCTAAAAAGTCCAAAAGTTGGTAGGAAAAGGGCTTTGTTATATCAGTGGGTTTGTTCCATGCCACAAATTTAATGTACGAGGTCACTTGGAATATAATGTGTAGTGAAAGAATCTCATTAGGCTAAAATGAATGTAAAATGTGTCAATTTGATCCAAATGAGAACTGTAGTAAAACCATGTTTGATGTTCATGTGCAATAAATCTTTAACATTTGTCTGTAAAGTATTAGAGAACCCATAGGGAAATCTCTATTTGTGATAGCTGCACATTTTCAATGATTTTTCCTATAATCCTTTGTTGACATTTAGCATACGGTAACAGAAAAGAAGATCCTGAAATGAGAATTATTACTTATTATTCTAAGATAAACAAGATGGACACCTTGCATCTAGGTTTTTGAGAAAGACAAAAATTATGAAAGCATCCCTTTATCAGCAGTGACTGCTCATCTTTCAGTCGCTCCGAGGTGAAAAATTAGGAAATCAAAGGTGCCCTACCTGGCCGTTAGTCAATTCAGTGTTAAACGTCTGACGGCCCCGTCCTGCCAGTTGGGGTTTATTTTGATATATTCATATTGTTAATTACTGTTGTATTTCAATTTTCTCTCTAGTATTTTTGTTCATTCATAATAGCTTTATGGTTCAGTGGACTGAAATGACTAAAATGAAAGATTTCCAAGATTTCTTCTGGGAGTAATTTACAAAAGACCACAATTTTTTAATTGCTCCTGATGTTTAGTTCTGGATATCTGGAAGAGGAGAAATCAGCCCAACTCTTTTAGTTGCCACACCAACCGTATCGGATATGTATTTTTTGATCTCTCTCGATCGCTTCGTTCCTTGAAGCCCACCGTCCCTGTTTTGAGGACTGTCTTATAGTAACGCCGTGGTGTTTATATTTCTGCAGCTCCTACTTGCTTGCGCAAGAGAATTACGAGCTATTTACGTCCTTTTGAGGAGGCTCGGGGAATAATGGGTGAAATGTCAGAAACAATTAAGAAAAATGGAGGCATTTCATTTAGTCAGTAGAAGAAATACATAACTGTTGCTGAATGACTGATCTTGAAGTGCCACAAGATTGCTACAATATGAGTTCTGGCTCCCGATTATCACAAAGTTTTATGAAAAAAAAAAAACAAACAACCTTACAACACTCGCATGCCAAAGGTTGCAACACAGGCTTTGGCAGGAAACGTGAAAATGCTCCAGCATGGGAAAACTCTTCGAGCAAACTTGCATCTGTGCTGATTTACGTTTTTATGCCAAAGCAACAGCAGCTTTCTGAAGCCAAGGCATGACTTTATGGCCGTAGCAACAATACTTGCTGGGAAGCTGCGCAGCATCTGCCCAGCCGTGCCCTGACAAACCCTCTTCCCCATCTCCCCCCCAGCCACACCAGGCATTTTTTATAGCATTTGTCCATCTCGTTATTGCTATGCAGGCCCTTTATCAATAAATGTGGTGTTCTCAGTTGAGTTTTCTTTGGCTTGCAGTCTGCTTTACAAAACCGCTGCATACTTGACAGTTTGCCCTAGTTAAAAATTCTTTGGTCAGAGAAAGCCCGGAGAATGAAACAGTATCTGGTGTTGTAAAATCTTGACCAGATTCTGAAATATTGCCTAAGCCCCTGTCAACTTGAAGGTGATTTCTCCAGGTCATGGTTTAGAGGGGAATTGATGGTACAGTCTGCTGACTGCTCGGTCTGCACTATATCTTTTTCAGGAGTACACGCAGTCACCTTTAGCATTCACCACTTTCCAGCCCTCTCTATTTTTGACAGTACATTTACTTCCATACATAGATTACAAGCTAAACATAGGAAAACCAATCCAGCAAAAAAAGCCTCTCTGCCTACTGCTTTTTCATGTCTCTATTTCTATCTGAGGGATTATCAATTACCTAATAACCCTGGGAAAAAAATCCACCTGAGGCTGCAGTAGAGATATTAATACCCAGTGCTACATCGAACTGCTCATCCCAGCTCTCACAGCACTTTTCCAGTGGTGTCGGGTCCATTATCCAGCTTTTACAGCTGGAGAAACCGAGGCACAGGCAAATGCAAGGTCCAGCAAGCCAAAGGTAAGCTTGATATAAAACACAAATCCCAGTGCAGTGCCCTTCCTGCCAAACACCCTCAGAGGGACCAAACTCATGGCACGTCCAGCAGCTCTAAAATGAAAACCCATCACTCGTGATCAAAAGTCTGTTATAATACATATATCGATAGCCTCTTCTGTTATAATTCCTAACTGAGCTTGCAAATTAAAAGGCTGTGGGTAAACAAAAAAAAATTTTAATATTCTCATTATCAGACCAGAGTAATTAAAGTGCTTCCATCAACAAGTGCCCAATATAGTTTTAAGCATCTGCTTAAAATCGTACCGAAACAAAACACAAGCTTCAGTATTTTGCCAAACAAGGGTAAGATCTTAGGAAGAGTCAGACTAGATCGCCCAGCTGTATAAATTATAAATCATCACATTAAAATAAGTTCCATATATTTATGACACAAGCTCTGATTATTGCAGTTTTGCCAGGTATTTTCCTAAAGGCAAATTACAGCAGACCTGCCTACTCCTTCCTTTGGAGAAACCGGGCTGGCCCCGATAAGGCCAATAGCCCTTCCAGTTTGGTGGCAACTCCTACGGTCTTAATTAGAAAGAAAAAGACCTAGTTTGCATTTTCCTTATCAACCCCAGGCTTTTTTGTACCGCATTACAACTTTTCTTAAATTCTCAGCGCTTCGTCCAATTCTGGGCAAGCTGGAAATGCCTGAAGGACAAACTGTGCAGACCTTCGGAGTAAAACGTCACTGCAGGACTGGTTGGCGTGTACTGCTTCCCTGATGGTTGGGTTGGGTTGGGTTGACTGTTCAGGCTGGACTAAGGCACTCATGACGCTTGAACTCCTGGACTGATACTAAGAGGATTTTTGTCTTTGGGCACTGACTCAGCAAAGCCACTCCATTGGTGTGGCCATAGGAGCAGGGGCAGCCCAGGCTGACTCGCACATTCCCCCAACAGCATCTCCTGGGAGGGCCACCCATGGGAAATTAAACCTGAATTCACTGCAGGAACTCCCCAAAGGTGTGATGCTGCTGTCAGGACAAGACGTTCCTGGGGGCCAAGACATGTCTCGTTCGGCTTTCCAGGCACTGGCACCGGTGGATCAGGCACGTTGCTTTTAATATTCTTAATAGTTCTTTTTCCTTGGCCTCACTTTATTCCCCTCATTTTGAAACTCTTGACAGCCTTTCATCAAATGCTTCTGACAAACTCAAAGAATATCTAAAATGGGCACTAATAATTTAGTACTGTAATTTTATGGGTATTTTAAAGTTCCTGAGTATTACTATTATTTTATGGAATGATTTTTCCTCCTTTTCTTTCGTCTTTCTTCCTATATTCTTCGGTGGAATTATAGGTGAAGTGTATTTCTTGGCTGCTGTTTCATCTTTTGTTCATACAGTTAAATATTGCACTAGTTAAAGATTGCACGAGGCCCCCACATTAAAATTTTATTGTATTTTTGTATTTATTTTTGGCCCGGATCTGGGGGCCTCTCAGGCCCAGGTCTTGTGTAATTTTATTGGCTTGTGGGTGGAGGAAAGAACAAAAATGAGGTTTGTGGCCAGAATGTTATCTTTGGCCATAAGCATCTATTTGGGGGCCTGATTCTGCTCTGGTTCATAAACATGTAAATCTTGAGCAGCTTCACTGAAAATTAAAAAGTTAAAGTGATGTAAACCCGATGGAAATTAGAGGAGAATTACCTCCGTGGTGGATGCAATTTAAGCATTTTGCTATTTATGATTTAGCCGGGAGCTGTTGACTAGCCTCTCTAAAGATAAGAGCCACCTATAACTCAGTTGTGGGCATCTTTTTTTTTTTTTGACTAATGACTGCTAGCTAAACCAAAGATTAAAGCCGCTTTTTTATGAGCTCTACTGTCTGTGAGTAGCAGAGCTGAGACTACAAAACTCATCAACCTGAGAACCGCAGCTGAGTTTTGGTGACTTCACCCTTGAGTGAAAAGCACCTTATTCTACCCTACTTCCATGTTAAAAAACCCTTTTCAGTTCAAATGCTAAAACCCATGGATTTCAGCCTTAATCACTTCTTTTTAGAAAAGACTGCACGTGATCGCCACTTGGTGAGTGGTTGCCCATCCTCTGGAGTCTTCCCTGCATGTTCAACAGCTCACCAGCATGAGTCATGGCCATCGCATCCTGCGCTCCTTCCTGCCTGGTTCACTTCCATCACCACGGCCTCTTTCCTCCCCAAAACCTGTCTCCCCCTTGCTTCTTTGCACATTTCTTCATGTCAGGTCTTTGGCTTAGAAATGACTTCTCCTGTGAGCCAAACCTTCTTATTCTACACTTTAAAATCCTTATGAAATTTGGCTTGCCTTCCAAAGCTAAGCCTCAGCTCCCTTGTTACTCTTCTAAATATAAAACATTTTTATTGCATTAAGCCATGTTGAAAAGAAAAAAGAAAAAAAGGAAAAGACAAGAAAGAAAATCCCTGCACCCAATGTGAAGGAAGCGGCCGGCATTACATAGCAGTGTATCACATGCCTTTTTGTTTTGTCTCGGTATCATCTTGCTTGCACGCGCTTTGGGCTCGCTATCAGTATTCCTCCCTGAGCATCTCCCGCACTGAAAAACCCCATTACAGTCATCACTAAAGGAGTTGTTTCCAGGCTGAACTGGAGGGTTTTGGAAATGGGAAAACCCATCCCATTACTGATCACGCTGCATCACTTTCTAAGGAGAAAACTGTTTTCTAGGGAAATGATTTAGCACCTTTTAATTACATTAAACTTCATTTTCCTATACAGCTTACGGAAATCTTCGAAATTAGTTATTTATATTTTTATGTGTGCATTTCATTCATTATTTCAAATGTAATTTTAATCATTTCAACAAAGAAGTGTCTTAATATTCCCAATAATGGCTCTTGTCATTTTAAATATTAAAATTCACATTAGGAATTCCCTTGACTACATGTGCATTATTTGCATTATAGATTGTGTGCATTTCTCAGTCTCTCTCTATATATATACACATTTATAGGCATATACATATTTTTAGGAAAATGCAGACAGTTTTAAATGATCCTATCTGATTTGAAAGCACATAGCAAATGCCAAAGCTATTAGTGATAAACAAGGTCCTAACACTCCAAAATTAAAAGCTCCTAATTTTCAACTTTAAATCCTTATTGTATAGCAGAAATAATTCCTCATAAAGTGTTTCCAACATTCAGAGAATGCTTTTAGGACATACAACATTAACATAATTTTTTCGACTGGGGTTCTCACAGGACATCTGATGAAGTCTCTACCCTTAATTTTAATTGCCTAGGCTGCATTCTTAATTAAAAACTGTACAAATGGATTTTATGCCATGCCAAAAGAAATCTGAGTTCATTAGTTATAAAACCTTTTAAAAATTGATGTAAATATGTGAATTCTTTAAAAGTTTGAACTCAGAGTCCTCATTTATGTTGAGTAGCCTTTTATCTAGAGAATAATGAAGCCAATACGAATTAAGATAGTCTAAGTTTTACTTTTTCCTCTTCCTTCTCTTTTTTCCTCTTTTTTTTTTTGGTGAATGCGGGTGGTGGGAGTCAAAGAGTGTGGGGGTTATGTCTTTATGTCATGATGCTTTTTCTTGAAGAATCAAATTCATTTAAATCTAAACTGTGAAGAAAATTAGAGTGGGAAATGCACTGACCCTTTTGTACTGGGTTATATAAATATAAGTTCATATATCTTTTATTAATTCTTCATATTAAAACACAATCACATCATCTCAAGCCAATAAACTTAATGGAAATCTGTCAAACTGTAACTTTGGAGGAAAACTTTGGACATCGCTTAAAGAAATATGTGCGCCTTATTGATTTTTATTTTAAAATCCGTGCGTTGTTAATTAAAATGCTTTTCCATAACTTGACAAGACTTCAAATAATGAATGGGAAACTCTGAGAGGTTTGTTTAACCTGACAAATTGCTAACCTTTCATTTCGCTGGCCGTTCATCTGGCTGTACGGGACCTTTTCTCTTCCATGGCTGGCAGCTGGGAGGTATCGCTTCGCCTTTTCCAGTCGGTGGCACCAACCTGATACCGTCTGTGGTTACGCAAAAGACCACACGTGGTCTTAAAAACCATGGGAATGAAGGGCTGGGACTGAAGTCAACTTTTCCTGCCTTGTGAATTAATTGGTAGCATTTCAGCATTTGCCCCAGCCTCTGTGCCTGCCGTTGAGCAGAGGCATCCAGCCTGCGCCCCGTGAGCAGCCGTGGCCAGGGGCTTTTGTGCCCGGGTTTCTGGCAAAGAAAAAGTAGAAAAAGTGAAATGGAAACAATGGTATTGCCACTTAGCATTCAAACCCAGATTATATACTGGTATTCTAGCAAAAATGCAAATTAAACAATAAATAAAACAACCTGTACAAGGAACCCCTCTGTTCCTTTCCATCCTCTTCAGTGGTTTGTGCTTTTGAGCATCTCTCTGCCGCTGAGTCCCGGCCGAGCGTGGCAGCAGGGGTGTTGAAATACCACATGAAAAGCTGTGTAAGTGCTTGTGACATTTACAACGCGAGCTGAGGCAGGAAGCACCAGAAGTCTCACAGGAGAGACGTTCTCATGAGTTTCCAACCCAATTTGGCACAGTGAAGAAGTTAGATAGAATTTTGACAAGCATCTGATTTCCTGTTTTGTTTTTTTTTTAAGGAGCATAGTTCAAGCAACAAAACCGCTCTACCTTTTGAAATTTGCCCTTGGCTACATCCTACAGATCACGAAACCAATATTCCAATGTAATTGAATATTTTGTATCAGAAACACACCAGATCGGAAAGCACATTGGCTATCCATCAGCATTAACCTCCTCCTTATCCCCCAAATTCAGCTACCTAGCAATCAGTTCGGTGCAGGGGTAAGCTTTAGGGAACAGGGTGATTCATCAGCAAATTCAGGCAAACAGACTTCTCCACATACACAAACTTCTTTTATTAGACTGTTTTACTATTTGAAATTTCTGAACACATTCATAAAGCTTACCATGAGAAACGAGCCAGAAGGAATCGCTGAATTTAATGCTTTAAGGAAGCAGGCGATTGTAAATTTGCTTTAACAAGGTCCAACAGTGCTGCTGGTGTTGGAGTGAAATGTGGCATTAAGAACACCACCATGATCCACTTTGAAACTTGTGTTTTGTTTTTTTATTTTCCCTAGCAGGAAGGAGAGTTTGAGGCCAGGCAAATTCAGAGATGTTGCATCAGCACAAAAGGCCAAGCAAAGAACGACGGCCCTGCAGCGAGCACCAAGCCCTGAGAGCAGCATCCTTTAATACCCCACGTTCTAGAAAATTAAACTAGATCACTCAGAAAATAGAAATGAAGGAGAGATGTAGACTGTATCGCATCCTACAAATCACAGTGATTCTGGATGATTTAAACTAAAATTAATGGCACTCTGCCACTCACCAGCTCCTCTCCCACAGCCCCAGGAACGTCACGTGCCATCCGGTAAGCAGCTTACCATGTCCAAACTTGGCCAACGCTGGAGGAAGAAGATGAGGTTTCCATAGCCACATCTTTTGACTTTCACTTCATTTTATATTTTTGGTGATTGTACAGCATATTGGACAATCAGCAAAATCTTTAAATTTTGGTATTTGCTTAAGTTTTTCAATCTAAACAGAGAAATGTGAGACACAAACCACGTTGCTTTCAAAGCGCCGTAAGATGCTTCACCCACAGCACACTTCAGTCTGCATTTATCTCATCTAGCTTTAAGACCTCTAACTTAAATTAAATTAAAACCCATAAAAGCAGAGATGCTGTATGGTCCCAGAAGAAGAAACTCCACTTTCCTAACACTCAAAATACTGCTTTCAAAGAACAGCGAAAGGATTCATCTGCAAAATGGCAGATGGATTCATAAACTCTTGATCCGTGCACCTATTTCACAGCAGCCAACCCCATTTCTCCTGCGACAACTGCTCTGTGAATGAAACCACAGCATGTTTGCTAAGCAGATCTTTAGCCTCTTGTTTATAGTAGCATACCAGTTTTTATGCCAGCTCCATGGTCTACCCAGAAGTAAAGGAAAACATTTGTTCTACAGAAAAATTCACAGAAATGGACACAAACAGTCCCGTATAATTGATAGTTTTATGAGATTGAACTCTGTAAATTTTTTTAATCTTATCCCTCTAGAACCAGTTTATGTGCACATTTGAACAATGACTTCATATCCTTTCCACACAGAGATTCTGGGATTCAGTCTCGTCATTTGGCCAACACAAATCCTCAAGTGCCAAGAATTTCTAGTTTTGTTTTGCTTTATGTTTGTCTTTTACTTGTTCTTTTACAGGATTCCTAGTCGAACCAGTCAGTCAGTGGAATGATTCCAGTTTGCACCAGAGGAAGATGTGTAAATCCCTAAAACATTTTGAAAAATTGAGCATTTTTGCTATCTCTGTCTCTCATGGTGCAGTTTCCAACTCTAAGTCTTAAACCTTTATCTACTGTAAAGGAATGAGTTTATAGAGAAGTTCAATGACTGAACTTTTTGCTTTGTAGGCCATCTTCACCAGCAAACTAGGAGGAAGGCTGCTTGAATTTTCAGACACTTTTCCCTTCGTTAAGTTTAAATTAGTGCCCTGCTTTGCCTGAACCCAACGACTTCCACAGCCGTGCAGAGAATATACGATATTTATCGCACTTGCTAGCCAAATATTTTTTCACAAGATGATTCTTTTTGTTTATGTCATAAAATGCAGCCACAAAAACACCTCTAATTTTTTTTTCTAGAGGCTACTTTTCCAGCCGAACCAGATCCCTGAAGATGTATGCGACTCTGAATAGAGTATATTGTATTTTGTGAGATATAGTCCACTAAACCCAAAATCTCCTTTAATTTAAGTTTGGGGTTTTTTTCCCTGGTTATGCAGACATATGATTATGAAGCTTATGGGTGAGCTTGTAGAGTGTTTTGACCACTAGCTGGGAAACAGATGCCCTTGCAACAGTCCTCTCTCTTCTAGCATCGCGTGGGGTCAGGAAGTTGAATTGCTTAAGATGGTGGAGAGCATTTTGCAGTCAGATGGGAGGCCAGGTCCCTACTAGGGTTAAGGATCCTTTGCAAACTCACGTGAGAATTGGTATTTTGATGACAATTTTGGATTAAGTTGTGCATGTTCCTCTGCCTGTGGAGAGTACCGCTGCAGGGAAAGGTGACAGGGATGCACAGGGTCCAAGGGCAGTATGGCCATGTTAGCATGGCGCTAAGCCTGAGGGAATTAGGATGGGGGATATGAATGATAGAACACATCCGGGAGGTAAAAGTAGCTTGGAATGTGTTCAGTTTGGCTCATTTGAACATGCTGGTCGTTTATCCTCGTGTCTTTAACAAAGCTCAAAGCTTCATTTTTCCTTACCAAAACCATTCCAAGCCCAATAGGGACCACCAGACTCTCCATTTTTATTCTTAAACTACTGCGTAGTGTTTTGATATGCTGCTGTTTTTCACTTTAAAATTTTCTTCCCACATAT
Organism: Balaeniceps rex; assembly: GCA_013401315.1. Lineage (NCBI taxonomy): Eukaryota > Metazoa > Chordata > Aves > Pelecaniformes > Balaenicipitidae > Balaeniceps > Balaeniceps rex. Next base: position 7,594 of record VYZW01059561.1, on the reverse strand, counting down.
ATAGCTGAAAGAAAAACAGAGGAACCAAACCAGCTTGCATATGACAATATCAGCAGTTGAGCAGGCTGGGCCAAGGCTTTTGCCCAGATGGATTCATGTTGCCTGAACATGAGTCTTGAGACAACAAGAGTCGTCAGGATGGGAAGGACCATGCGCTGACATGGTCGCCAGCAGAGCCAATGCGGTTGCCGGTGGCTGTGGGGCTGCCTTTCAGACACCCACCCATTGCGAACGCCCCCGCCGCAGCCCAGCAGCCCGTTTAACACCGACCGCTGCGGAGCCATTAGGTGGTAACAGCTTCTGGTGAACATGACTAATCCCAGCAATATTTGAACCAATAACCCCGAGGTGAACAACTTCGCAGCCTCTTAACATTTTCTCAGACTGCCTGGTTTGATATTTTAGTTCCCAGACCCCCACCCCTCTCCTGGCTATAAATAGATCTCTGTTTTTAAGATTTTGCTTGTTTTGCATAGCGTATCTTGTCTGGAATACAATTTATATTTCATCACAAGGAGCAACTGTCCTATTAAACTGGCATGTATTTTTCCTTAGGTAATTAAGGTACATGCCAATTTTGTCAAGAGATACGCAGTGCAGTTACAGGACATATCTTAATGTAATTAACTGTATTGGGTTCCAGAAATCATAAATATAGAATTTCAGTACTTATACATCTGTAAACTACATAGCTTTCTAAAAAGGACATGTTACTTATTTTCTCCCGCTATTGCTTTAACCAAAAATGACAATAAATGCAAAATTATTTTTGAAGGTAGGTTGAAATCCCAGTTTTGGCCGTGAGCGTTTACAAATATTAATTGACCGATGAAGCCGCAATTTGCTTACCCTAAAAGCAACCCTGCAACCGCGTAAGAAAACGTTAATTAGGGGTGGAGCGAGGCGCTATCTCAGAACAAGCAAAATTTCCGTTTTCTTCTTTAGCCTCTTTATTTCATGTTTCAAACTGGCACAAGAGCCAGGCGGCTCAAGAGAGTTAGGGGAGCACGGCCACGAGAGGATTTTAATTTATTGACGGCTCTTGCCCTACTGTACAGTCACCGCTGCTATTTGAGTGTAATGGATGAAACAGATGTTTGACACTGCAGCACCTCTTCATAACTTCACTCTTCAAAAACAGTTTTACAAGTGCTCGCTCACGTTGGTTCCCATTCAGCACAGGAAACTGAGGTCATGGTGAAACATGAGGCCCGGGCAGGAGCTTGAACTCATGTGCACTGCAGCTGGGCCCGCGTCTTCTGAGCACGTTAGCAATTCATGGAGCAGCCATAATTTTAAACTTACGGACAAAGAAATAAAAGTGTTGACACCCTTATTGTAACATCTGCGAAGGGAAAAATATGAGCCCGTTGCTAAACGTATGAAGGATGGAGGGGTTTTTTATGGTTAATTTTGTTCATTATCAGATGTGATTATTTTTCATGGGAGAAATTTCTTCAGGTTTCAGTATCAACACTGAAAAGTTACTTTCTGGACCATAGTTTTCTTAGTATTGCTTAGAAGCAATAATTTAAAAAGCAAGCGACTTTTCTGATATTCTGATCTTTTTTTTTTTTTTAGATGATTATTTTAACACGTGCTCATCACTGAATACATCAAAAAATCTTCCCAGGCATATAACATAGCTAATTTTGTAGCTCGTTTTAATAAAGATAGTGTAGGGTTTGTGCAGTTAGATATACCAGTTACCTTCTGTTACCTTCCCTGGGAAAGCAATTAAGGCATTTAGGTACTGATATTGGGTACCCGATTTGGAAAACGATAGCAGGGCACCAGCCTGAGGAAGCTGATATGTGAGTGGTTCAAAATCCCATATCAGAAGTTTTTCTCCTACCGTAACGTCAGCTCCTTTCCAGTACGAGCACCCCGACAGCCTCGGGGATTTCTCCGGCACTTTCATGAAAACTAATACCTGCCTGCAGCAAGCTGCTGCTCATCTCCCGGCATCAACACGCGTGCTATGAACTTTCTGCATCTCTGCTCTGTGTCTTCCATGTACCTTCCTATATAATTGTATTTCTGACCTGGCTCTTAATTAAAGTCAGCCCTTTGGTGACTTAGTGGAACATTCTGAAAGGAAATGTGGTTGCATAGTATTAGTTACACAGCACAAAATTATTGTTTAAGGTGCTCAGATACTGCCAGCAGTGCTAAAAATGAAAGTTTCTACAGTTAGGTGACACTAGAAACTCCAAAATACAGTTTGGTCAGAGCTGTTCCTGTGAGGCTGGACTGGACAACCACCTTCCACCCACCCCTCAAGTCTTCCTAATGCAAGGACTTGGTGGATTTGTCCCCGTAAAACCATGTATTCATTACGCTGCTCTTCAGAAGCACCTGTAGGAAGATCCACAGAAGAATCTTCATTTTCCTGCCCCAGCTGCTCACGCGGGCTGTATGAAATAAAGGCTGTAAAAGCTTCTGTCGGTTAGAAGAGAAAGTGGCTTGTCACATGGAAATCCCTTAAACTCCCAGAAAAGCACATTTTTGTCTTTACCTGTCTATTTCCGCAGAGACAACATGCACTATTAGGAGCAAAATATCTTTTATAGTACGATAAGCTGAATATTTGCAGAAAACCGCCTGCTGTCCTGCAGCAGTCACGGCGGCTCTGCACAGCAGCCGGAGCCTGGGGCGGGCGATGGCCGCGGTGTCTATTCCCTCTGCATCCAGAGCCATTGGCACGGGAGGCAGGAGTTGGGAAGGCAGCCACGCCAGCCCCGGCTCCACGCGGTAGCGCCGACGGCTGTTTGATGCTGGCCGTGAAGGAGGGACAGCCACCCACCCGGGACAGCCACCCACCCAGGGCAGCCCTGCAGCTTCGGAGTCTGACCACGGGCCAGAAGTCATGCGGAGGGCTGTTTGCGTTAGTCTTCACAAGAAACAGAGGAAAAAGCCACGGAAGGCTCCCTCTGCCAGCTCGACCTGATCTAGTGGAAGATGTCCCTGCTCATGGCAGGGGGGTTGGACTAGATGAGCTTAAAAGTCCCTTCCAACCCAAACCATTCTATGATTCTATGATCGGCTGGCACATCCTCTGCCGTACACTCGTATTTAACGCAGTACCAATGGTCTTGCTCTGCAAGCAGCCTGACGTGCACAGCGAAGTCTTTGCTGTGCTTTTTAGCGCTGGTACGAGCTCTCTTCCTACCGTGCCTCAGCACAGTCAGCTCCTTTTGCCTTAAAACCCAACCACGTGGCCGGAGCAATCCTCACATCCAACCGGTCTATACAAGAGGGGAAAAAGTCACGCGTGTGGTTTACGGCTTTGTTTTCTCAGCCTTTAGCAGTTGTTTGGTTGTTCTGTGTCTAACCACAGTCCCGGCTCTGGGATGAGCTGTGTGACGAAGGACAACCGGAGGATTTTTCCTCTTGCTCTCTCTTGTCCCTTTGCATTGATAAACCATCCTGTCGCTGGCATGGAGACAACACCAAGTGAAGTCAATGGAAAGTTGCCTTCATGTCTGGGGGTTTTCCATAGGGCTTATGCCAATTTACAGCAACAGCGGCAGTTAGAAACAGTTAGCTGAAAACATCTATGGAGAGCTTAACGGCATCCAAAGGACAAAGCCTGCAAACTCTCACATTTCACATTAGGTGGCCTTGCTTCTCCGGAGCTGGAAAATGCGTGATAGGAAAAGTTTCACAATTAAAGACAAGCCTACATAGTTTGGTTTGTTGATAGTCTTGCAAAAGCAAACAAAATAACTCCTTACCAAGGTTTGCTAGAAGCCCATAGTTGTTTTCCTATGGGAAAATAAGGCTGTTCCATAAAACTGTGGGGAAAATTTGAGCTGACAGCCCAAGATTAAATTCACTTTTCTAATTCTGAGATGGCGACAAGTTTAACTATTCTGGCTTGGCTCAGACGACTTGGGTTGTGGGCTCTGTCTGCAGAAGACGTGAGCGTGCCTGGTGTGATGCCCAGGCCTGGCTTTCAGGGGTGACCGCAGGGTCCCTCTTTCCCAGGCATAGGCAGAGCGAGCATCATCGCAAGGAGCAATCCCCAAAAAAGGCAGCATTTTATCATGTTTCTGGCAAAACCACGGAATGGCTGATGAGCCCATTTGGAAGGCCACTCAGCTAAGCATGTACCCAGGCAAATGACCACAGGAGGAAGAAGATGTTCTTTCCCTGATTTTTTAAAGAACATTTTGAAATATGCACTCATTGACAACGATCTTTAAAAGAAAATGGAGACGACACCTTTCCAACCTCAAATTTTCTATTGGAGGAGGGAAGGTCTCATGAAAAGTGTTGCTATAGAGGCTGTAGATGCTAGAGCTGGAGTCTGAAGCAGCTCCTGGAGACACCTGGCTGTCAACGTCCTTACCCCTCTCCCTCTCCGCTCACCAGCACTGGCCTGAACCGCGGGTAGTTACATGCTTTTTAACCATTTTTGTTTAGATACTGGAAATTCTTAGGTTTAGTCACGTCTTCGGACCCTGGATTCTCACTGCTTATGGCCACTTGTGATATTACATCTTGGTTTAAGCCTTAGCACAGATCTGAAACAAGACTTCTGTGCTCTTCGGAAAAGTGATTAGGTTTACAATTAGTAAACTGAACAACGTCAAGCTCTGTGTAAAGACTACAAGTGTAAAATCTAGTTCTGCCAGTAAATTGCTACCTTTTCTTTAGCATTGCAAGCCATACTCTCAAGTTTATTTGAACACATAAAATATGCTAAATGTTTAGCAGCACCACTGTGTAAAGAAGAGTTGGATGAAGTATATATTTTTAAATACAGCAAGTAATAAAATGTTGAGTAAATTCCCAAGAATATCATTTTGGGGCAAGTACAATAGAATGTTTAATGGAATATATTCCCAGGTCTGCTGTTTTTATTCTTTTTTTTCTCCTGCTTTAATCTCCTCGCCCAGCCAGTGGTTGCTGTTATGGGAGCTGCGAGGAAGGGGGTTCATCCGTGGACACTTCCAATATCGTAGAAATGAGAGAAGGGGTGTGGGGTGCTTGCTACCTGCTGGTACATCTCATCTTCACTGGTGCAGCTGCCCTGTGAGTCCGTCAGTGCCCCGCACGAGCCAGCATCCAGCCGTGGGAGACGGCGCAGAGCCACTTGGCACGGGTGTTTGCAGGGTTGTTTGCAGAAGGACCACAGAAGACAAAGAAAATTATAAAACAAATTGTAAAAAAGAAGGCAAAGAAGTCTCCTCAAATTAATTTTCTCCAAATTTATTTCCTTTTCATTTAACTTGGTTGAGAAATGTCCCCGTGGACTTCACCAGAAAATCAATCTCTCCATTTGAAGTTCTAAATGGAGTTCTAAGTAGCTAACCCTGCTACGCAAAACTGCGTGAGAAATCCAAATCCTCGTCAAGACAGCTCAGGGGTTGTTCAGAGCCACCACTGCAGGTTGAAGAGAAAAGCGGCCGTCAGGGTTGCTTCTTTCCAGACCAGTCTTTTTGGTTTGAGTCAGGTGATGTTGCCTGAAGCTCTTTCTCATATAAACCTTCCTGCGGTTGGGTTTCTTTATGGATAAAACACCCAAATTTAGGATCATGCCCTTCAATGAGTATCTTCATATTTCAAGAGGGGTTTTTTTCCCTTGCTGCCCATCAGCTTTTGCCCCTTTGCTACACAATTATGCCCCAGGTAGCGCAGCGTTCTCATATACCTACTGGTTAGCTGGTTTGATGCTTCTGCTTTCCAGATAACTATTTGTAAGTTATTGCGACATTAAAACCTGTCTGCTCTACGGTACCTCTGAAACGATGCTCCCAAACCGCTCTCAGTTCCTGCTGCCTTTCAGGACTATCCATTCTGGAAATGGGAATCCGTATTCCACGGACTCCCAGTAGGATAAACATACATTTACTAATCCCAGGAGACACAGTAAGGAAAAAAAAAAAAAAACAAACAGACTCCGACATTAAAGTTCTCATATTTTAGTTCTGTCTCTGCTTTCTAGAATGTTAATTTTTAGTTGTTATAAAGGTTTAGCAATTGTAACTCAGAGAGACCTGTTACTTTTGTTTTGAAGCACCAACCAAATGCTGTTATAAAAATTGCTCAACTAATCCAGTTTAGTTATCTGTACTTCTATATATATAGTAAAAAAAAAATCAGTGGATACTATTGAGCAGTATACCTTCTACACTGTATTTGACATCAGTTAATATAGTGCAGTACCAATAACATAAGCGATGTTCAAACTGCAGCTACTTGGCACTGAGCAAGGCGTCTTTGGAGTACTGAGAACAAGTTTCAGAGCCGGTTGCTGGATTTGCCTGCCCAGTAGTATTTGTGGTGGATTTTACCTGCATACACATGTTCATCTCCCACTAATTTCCATCGGCTGGAAGACTGCCCTTCTACAGAGAGAAATCTCAGCATCTCTAATGAGGGGCCAATTCCCAAGCCCCACAGCATCTCCAAATGATATTTGGCAGAGATCTGTCTTTTTGGGATTTGTACTGATGGAGTTTTTTCTCCATGCAGCGCAGCACTGGCAATATGCAAGGGCTGCAATTCTCTTTAATACATTTTCCTTTCAGGAGTGCAGACAGTTTTGGCCTACCTGCCATGTACTCCTGCCTGTGAGCAAAAAGCCCCGAGGTAACGCTGCCTTTCCACCTCCCCCAGCCACCTTCTACATGACTGCAGATATCAAAGAAAGCCAACAAATCATCATTCAAAGCACAGAGAGGGAAAAAAAAGTACATCCCCTGTGCTGGCCTGGCTTGCAGATTAAAGGTAATCTGGTAATGAGGACCTACCAGATGATAATTAATAAGCGTAGTTTTCTATATCTGATTTACCTGTCACATAAGGAGAAATTTCCCAGGGCAGGAAGGTCTGTTCTACATGAGTTTAAGTGTTGCCCTTTTTAAGAGTAATCAGTTCAACTTGATGGAATCTGAAGTCTTTTGTGTGAGCAGTGCAGATGCTAAGGATGGGCTTTCACCTCTTCTTCTCCACAGGAGCTTTACAATTACCCTGAGAAAACCAAGCCAGGGTGCTTAACCCCCTGCTAACATCACACCAAGGACGTAGGTGGAGCTAGACCACAAAGAACACTGAAAATCTGTGTTCTCTAGAATTCAGTAATGGATTTTTTTTTTTTTTAAGGAAAAAAATAAGAGGAAGTCACATCTTGAAGGAACAATAGAACTGAAGAAATTAAAGGTTGTCAAATGACAGCTAAGTGACAGTAACGCCACGCAGTCTCTTGGGGAAGCAGGGAAAGCCCCAGACTTGGGGGGGGAAGGTCCCCCTGGCCTGAGCCCCTTTCCACACCAGCCAGCAGATTCCCTTGGGGAGCATCAGGTCGGGTTCTTCAAGGACTTTTCCAGCCACTGCCCTGCGTGTGAACACTGAGAGGGCAACGGCAGGGCTAGGGCACAACAAATGCATAAATAAATAGATAAATAAGAACAGGGAATTTATGCAGATTTGTAGACATTGTAAGGATTTATTACATGGCTGAAAAAAGCCAAAGGGCAGCTGAAAACATCAACAGGTTTATTTGTTTTTACAGTAGTGTTGACTGCAAGTTTAACCCTTCGCTTAGCTAAAAACAATTCCTAACTCTGACTGTGAAAAAAAAAAA